>JALJCO010014140.1:0-290704 GCA_023101725.1 Atherinomorus stipes | reverse complement strand
TGTACTTCGTTCAGTTACGTATTACTCTCATAAAACTCGGCACATTAAACTGGATCCATAAAAGAACAAACAAAAAACATCAAAAATATCCAAACTTTTGGTTTGTGACTCTTTCCACAACTTCTTTTAGCGATTCATCTATCAGCAGTTGACAGACAGAAAACTGGAATAAATGCAATACAGTTTCATCCAAAAAGAAATCAATGTAATCATTAGACAGCAGAAAATGTCTTTCCCTTCTTCATAACTCACTGAAACTTAATTATATTGATTTAAATCTTTTTCTTTCTGTTATTCTTTGATAATTTAGCCAAACGAAAAAAAAGTTGGATTAAGTTTGAAGACAAAAAACTGCATGTTGACCTTTAAACTTTCACAGTTTTGCTGATTTTTCTTCATTAACAAACACCATAGTAATAGTAATAATGTGGATTATAACAATAAACAGTTTTGGAGACGTACTGGCTCAAACGTGGTCCAGGGAGCCCTGATGACCTGCAGTTTCTCTGGGGAACTGACTTGTTCCAACACCAAAATGAACCCAGAGTGTGTCCACTTCCGCTGCAACAATCTTTTATCTTCGGAAGTTTCCATTAAAGTGGAGTTAGGAATGTGGCAGAGGAGCGCAGTGGTTTCGGCTGCTGGAGCCTGTTTTGCAGCTCTGTGTTCTGGGTGAACTGGTCCATCAGGTGTGTCTCACTGACTGCTGGGATGCTAACTTCAAAGCAGCAGCATATCTTTGTGTTTTCTACATAATTATCTGAAGGAAGCTGATAAAGATTCATACAGCAGGCTGTTTAAGCTGTCGTTTTTGATTCTCATTTTGTGGTTTCTGAGTTTTGGTTCCAGCTTTTATTCATTTTAGCCGTGAGACAAATCCTCCCTAAACCTCTCACCTGGTCTGATTTAACTTTTTTATGCTCTTTTAATATTTAAACATCATAAAACATGGCTACTAAATCTAAAAACAAAAATCACAAGAGCCAAATTTAATTTTAATAGGTGATAAATGATCTTATTTGTTGCATTAGAAAATTACAAGTGGTAAAACTGTGTATTTGTACTAATATACTAAGTATTTCTATTTCATAAACTGTAAATAATAATTTTTCTTTTGTAAAAGAATTAAAAAATCTCAAAATTACTTTTTTCAATAGGTTTTAATGATTAAAAAGTTCAAATTTGTCTTTTTTTTCTATCAAAACGCATTGAAAAAGACTAAATTGATCTTAATTTCAATACTTAATTTCAAAGTCTTTACACTTATTTTTCTTCTGACTAGAGAATAGCAAGTATTTTCAGGTAGTATTTGTTTTAAAGTTGCTCTTAAATCTTTCCTTAAAAGCATCAGCTGTCTCCCATCATGACCTCTGACCTCTCCCTGAGTTCGTCTGACGTCTCGTTCATCGTTTATGTCTGCAGGCCCTGACTGACGAGATCAGATGATTCCTTCAGATCAAAACCAGACATGATTCTGGTTTTCTCCTAGCACCATCCAGAAACACCGGGCCCTCTACGAGAAGTCCAGATGCCAGCTGACCTCTGACCCCTCCTCACAATGGACATCCATCTGCAGGGCAACTCTCAGCTCCACTACGGGGTCAACGGAGGCGCCCGTCGAAACTCCAGAACTGGAGTGAGTATCGACTTGTGTGTCTGCGATACTTCTTATTGATCTTTCATGGTTAGTTTCCCCACTGGACATTCTTTCCTTGCATTTAGAGAACACGGAATAAAAAGATCCTTTCCTCCTTTCCACTCGCAATTTATACTTTGAAGTCTTTTTATAATAGAGATTATGATGCTTACAGCTAGAAATGAAAACAATATACAACTTTTATTTAACAAATTTTTTTTTACACGTGCAATACCACTTACTGGTTGCAATGGATCAATAAAATCATAAAACATTCCCAATTTTTTTTAATTTTCTCACACACACCCAAAGTTTTTCCAAGTAGTCCAAATGGTACATGTACCCCCATGGTCTAAAGCAGTGGTTTTCAAACTGGGACCCCAATGTGCTTCGCAGGATAATGTCAGGGGGTCGCCAGATCATTGGAAAAAAACAAAAATAGTGCTTACATTTATCAAATAAATTAGGGTTTTCAGGGCTATCAAAATGAAAACATTAACACATTCATTTCTAATTATTGCATGAATTATAAGGTATTACTAATACCATGTTAAAAATTTGAATTTGGCAGGAGAAGCTGATTTTGGGCATGTAGGTGTCTTTTCACTGCAGTGAACCGAATCCACCAGAAAACATTGATCCTCCTTATTTATGATAGTTTTCTAGCCTTACATGCAGAATTTTTTTTTATTTTTTATCATGGAGTGTCCAGAAATAAAGTTATTACAGCTGCTATTCTAAAAATCCCAGTTTGGCCCTGTTTTGGTGAGAAAAGCTGAACAACGAACGACACACCAAAGCATGATATTTGGTTCAAGAAGGATCCATGACACTGCAGCAGTCTTTCCCAAAGTTTCGGTAAACTAGTCTTAATGAACCCTTCGTTGACCTCGAGAACTGCCCTATGAGCGTAAAGAAAACCCACAATTACACAGAAAAAAGTTCAGAGAAGAGCTCTACTTATTCTAAGGAAAACAAGTATATATTATATTAGCTTTCCACTTGGCTTTTATTAGTACTCAGATAATAACATGACAGATGCTAACATTAGCCAAACTTTCATAGCAGCGGTTAGCTCTGACAAGTTAGCTTCTGCCTGCAAGTCATATATTTCTTTTTACGTGTGACTCTTAAATTTTGAAACAACTTTATTGGAGTAATAATTTATCTATATTTAAGGAGATAAATGTAACTGATTTTATCATCTTAGTAAGAAAGCAGTCAGTGTTGACCTACCTTAGCTTAGTTTAACTTAGCAAAGCTTAGCATTCAGTAGGAACATGGCTGGTTTCTTTATAGGGAAAAAAGTAAACTTGTAGGGTTTTTTATGCATAATCCCACTAATAAACCTCACTATGCAACTTTAACAGTTTGTAACAAATAAAAATTGAACATCTGAATTTGTGCTGTAATTCACGAGCTTTAAAGAGGGTTGTGGCAAATCTAGTAATCTATTAACATGAAGCTGAAATTCAGCTCTGAGTCCTGGACTACTCCCAGATTTCTGGCTTGGTTTTAGCCTTTAAGTTGTAAAACAAAAGTAAATATATTTTCTGCATATAGCAGTACTAATCAATTTAAAAAAATCTCTTGTTTGACAAGAGTCCTTATATGTAGCTATATATATATATATATGCATAGGCTACATACATGCATACAGTCATCCTCAAAATTTTTCATACCATCCGATTCAAGAAAAGGCAAAAATTACAACAGTAATTAAATTCAGACACTAATGGAAGAGACAGCCGTTTCTTTCAGTTTCCAAACATTTAGTCAACACTTTGAATATTCTTCAGCCATGTTTGGCATTATAACCTTGTCAGCTATTGTCTTTTTAAACCAACTTTCCTCCAAATGAATGTCACAATTAATTATTATTCCATTACAAATTAGTATATCTTGAATTTCAGATTACAAGTTTGTCAATTTATTTTGTAATTATTGGCTATTTCTGCAGATTTCTTCTCATACTAATATAAATTAAGATGATTTAACTATTAAACTGTTGCTGTGCTGCAGCATCTTATCACAGGAAATTATCCAGCCGATCACCTGGAGAAAAGTCTTGTCCTCGCTCTTTGTTTTCTTTAACACAATAAACACTCAGCGTATCAGATAACTTGCTGATAATCCAAACTGTATGTCACCCTGACTCAGGGTTTGTGTCGTGTATACACAATGCAATCAGTCATCACAGACGCTGAGAAATCACGCCTGCTGAACAACTTCATCCTTTCATGTGCCTTGGGAATAGTATTCATTATCAACACACAACAGCGCCCGACCGGTTAAGCTGCAGTTTTCTAGGTCCTGAGTTGCTTCACGACAATGGGCATCATTCATTTCAACTGAAACCAGCACATCAGTGTTTATCTCGCACAGGTTTCAGTTTGTGTAACTCAAAACAAGACTCTCAGTAACCTTGTGGTGCTGTTTCGAACAGCGATGTCAGCAGCAACCTGTGTTTACAATGTCAACCACAATCTGAAGGTCATTACCTTGAAATGGTGCAAATGAGCAGCTTTTTGTGGTCTGGTTGCTGTGTGATGTCAGTGCAACACAACAAAACACTGAAAAGTCAAACACTTTGTCGCCCGATTGAGTGACAAAAGCACGTGTCTACTCGTTCAAGGAAAAGATTAGCTGTTAAATTGTAGATTTCCTTAATTATCAGTTACGTTTTGATGTGAGTTTTGAGTTTTTAGTATTAAAAAAGTTAAGTGATATATACAATCAGTACAAAAGATCTCTGGCCAAATCCAGCAGCAGGTTAGCTTAGCGCATTATCAGCTAACAGTTTCTTAAGAAATGTGACAAAACTAACTTAAAGGCATTTAGGGAAAAAAAAAACTTTTGAATTTCCCATGGATATGACCAAATAAGTTTATCAAGAACCAAAACCCCCTTGTAAAAAACACTTTTAAGCCTGCGCAACTTTTTAAAAAATGACCAACTTTTCATAAAAGCGTAAGAGCAATTTCAGCATTAACAACAAGCAAATTACTGTAGTATCAGTATCAAGGACTCAACCAGCATCATGTTTGAAATGAATAGATTTGACCTTATTAGGTTTTAGGCTAAAAGCAGGGTTAATCAATTCGGTCCTACAAGCCGGATTTTCATCTCTACCTGCTCGATTACACCTAATTTAAATCAAGTTCTGCACAATGACTCATTAACTTGTGTTGGAGCACAGAGACATGGAAAACCTGCTGAATTGTGGCCCTTGTTGGACCAAATTGAGTAACTCTGGGCTTAAGAATCATCTTAAATCTTAAATCATTATCTTTTTAATCAACAAATGGTGCAGTTGATAGTTTAAACTTACTTAAAAAGCGAGAAAGTTTACCTTAATTCGAGGCTATCAAACTAAAATATTTGTCTGAAATAAACAATATTGACAGTTACAAGCCTCTAAAAGAGGGATCTCCAAATCCGGACCTCTTAGGCGAGTGTCCTGCAGGTTTTCCCAGCAACCTATGAAGTTCTGCACCATGACTCACTAATTTCAGTCAGGTGTTTTAGAGCAGGGGGACATTAAAAAACCTGCAGGACACTGTCCCAAGATGTCCCAAGATTTCTGGATTTGGTTAATCCTGCTCTAAAACCAGAAAAAAAAAAACAACAGCATAAAGTTTCAATGATAAATGAAAAGATAATATTTCTGGTTCCACATCTAGTTACGATTGGCTGTTTTAGCTCAAACAGAGGACTCTCAAAGGGGCTGGACACCCAAAATAAAAATCTACAGCTGAAAATGAGTTGCATGGATTTTTGGTTTGCTTTTCTCCATTACATATTGTTTCTGGGCAGTACTCGTTCCCCTCGGCCATGTGGTTTCCATTAAATAGGTGGAGTTGATCTGTATCAAGACTGCAGACTAAGCTAAAGCTGGATGCCTCACTGTTTCGCCGAGTAGCAGCAATGTGTGAAGCAGGGCATGTTGCTGTGGAGGTAAAGCAAGGATCAAGAGAGGCCAAGAGGGAGGGGGAAGAGAAGAGGGGGGCATGTGCACTAAATATAGGCTTGGGGAGAAAAAACGTTGGGGGTATTGTATGTGAGAACAAACAAGCCAGTGTTCCTGCATAACTGCTGGATGAGGGGTCAAACATGGTATCAACATTGGGGTGCAGTGGTGGAGACATATCTCCGATTTGGTTTTAAATGTTTTGCACAGTGACACAAAGAAATTTAGTTTCATGATTAAATTCACCAAGCCAATGACTGTCTTTCTTTCTTTACAGGAGGAGGACACACTGCAGTTTCTGAGCCAGGAGGAGCAGGAGTGCATCCAGTTCTTTGAGGACACCATTGACTCATTGGAGGAGAGCCTGGTGGAGGATGACCAGAGGTCCACACTGGTGAAGCCTCCTGAAAGCAGCAGCGCTCCTGAGGTAGAGGTCAATGGACTACCTACCTCCAATCCAAATTCTTGGGACACTGTGCCCTCACACCAGGATATTATTGACCTGGTCCACCCTGAACCAGATTTGGTACAGACCAATGAGCCAATCTTCAACCCTACTAACCCAGGTAATGACCAGCAGGGGTTCTTGAGTGTAGATCATAGTCTATACCAGGGATCACCAACTCTGGACCTCTTTGACCCAGATGCATCACATTTGAGTCAGATTAACGGGCCATAAAGAGGCTTGGATAGGCTTTGACAACAAGTCTTTGGAGAACCGTTTAAATCAGTGTGTTGCAGCAGGGAAACATCTAAAACCTGCAGGACACTGGCCCAAGAGGTCCAGAGCTGGTAATCCCTGGTAGACTGTCGCAAAATCTTGTTATAAATTTAAAGGGATACCATGTAACTTTTGACCCAAACATTAGTGTAATATAAGTAATGATAAATGATTTCTTGGGTTAATATACATTTTGAGGGGCGGGGGGGGGGCTGCCATCCTCAAAAACCAGACATTAGGCGCATTCAGACAGAGAGGCTCTAGAATCGTAGGTTTCTCATCTCGTATATTCAAAGCTTTTATAAAAGCTAGCTTATCAGCTTTCCATCACCATGGTCATTTGTATCACGCAATGGAACAGCCCCCCATTGGAAAGCGGCCCTACTAATGTCTTGTTTACCTTTCATTGACTGAGGGCTGAGGCCCCTAGTTCCTATATGTCTGAATGTGCCAAAAAAAAAAACGGCCTGGTTCCTGAAAAGGTTCTAGGAACTCCAGAAGGTTCCTACAGTCCGAAAGCACCTATTGTAACTTTGCAGGAGCGGATCCGTCTCTCATTGGATCATGTGAGCTGCAGCACTTTGCTTTAAAGCTCGATGACTTCACTATCAGCTGATCAAAGTGATCAGCAAAGACGAAAACACAGATAGAAACGGTTTACTTTTGTGATAGTTATGTGGCCTGTGGGAAGTTACAGGTTTAGCGCCCCTAGTGGCCAAATGTTACACGGTATCCCTTTGAAGAACAATCCTTTTTTTCCTGTGTAAATCCTCTCGGTAGCTGCTCTGTTGTATCTTTTTATTGAAGTTGAGCACTTTAAGACTGTACTAAATAACCCTCATGTTCCTCCCAGATTTCCAGCGTCTGTTACCAACTCCCGAAAGCCACTTTGAGGTAAAGCCAAGGCGCGACAGCTTGCCTTCAGAGTATAACCCTCCCCTACCAAGTGGAAGCTACGGGCCAACAGACAGCCATTCCTCCTACCACCCTCCAGGATGTATCCCTACCCCTGTCTTGATTGCCCAGAAGATAGCAGAGAATCAGGGAAGCGGAACATCAAACTTGCATCCTTCCGTATTCCTCCGCCGTCTCAGCCTGGAGTCGGAAAAGCCGCCGAGCGACACCCCAGAGTCTCCGGTGAAACAGGGTCCTCCCACCTCTGCTAAGCCCACCCGCTTCCCTGCTAACATAAGCGTTATCCTTGGAAACAAGGAGCACCAGAAGCAGCCTGTGGCCAACGTGAACATCCAGGAGCGACGAGAACAGATGCTGGCAAACCTGTCGGGCACGGCTCACCCATTGCTGCTGGAAAATTCCCAGCAAGCCGTAGAGCAGAAGGCTCGTAACACTCCAACTCGTAGCATTTCTTTTAAGGACCCCTCACCAGATAAATCCAGGATGGAGGCCTTATCCAAGCTGGGTCTGACAAGGAATCGGGCCATGTCTGGAGAAATATCTCTCCAAGTCACTCCTAACAGCACCACAGTGGATTCTCGGAGAGGTTCAGACTCTGGCTCCAAGTCTCCAGAGACCAGTCTTCCCCCATTGATGCAAAGCGGCACCATTGTCCCAGAATCCAGTGCTGTGACATCACCTCCAAGCCACATTCATGTAGACAGAAAACCTGAGATTCTGCAGACACATTCCCTCAGAAGCCATGATGATAGGAGCTCCCAGCTGAGCCCATCGTCCCCAACTTTCACCCAAAGACACTACCCACCTCCTCCAGAAGACAAAGCCCCTGCCCTCCCTCCACCTGAGGTCACCTCACTGGAATTTAACAACTATGGAGGGAAGTCCATCATAGTCAACCCGTCTTTGTCCTTGAGGAGTGAACCTGCGACTTCTCCAACAAGCCAAGAACCGCAAACCCTCCCATCTGCCCTATCTAACCCCACTGAACTTAATACCTACGGGGGGAAGTCCAAAGTCATGACCCCAGCACCTGCACCCATGACCAGAGCCAACCTGCCCGACATCCTCAGCTCCCATATCGACAAAAGCCAAACTTTGCCCGCCAAACCAGAGCCAGCACCTTCTGAGGTTAACACCTATGGAGGAAAGACCCGAAGCAACAACCCGGCCACCGGGTTCAATCTCGCCTCAGGCAGTCCGGCCAAGACTGTCAAAGCCCCAGCCCCGGCTCCGGTCCCCAGACATGTTCGGCACTCCTACCACGGGGCTCTTTCTCAGAAACCAGGAATGCGGTCTATGTCTCCTGATCACAGACGGAGGTCCAACTCCATGTTCCGTCCCCAAGGCATCACCGTGCAGTTTTCTGGACGTGGCGAGATGAACGAGTCTCGACGGGAGGCACTGAGGAAACTGGGGCTGCTGAAAGACTCCTGATGAATTTTTTCTTACAGATTTCCTCTCCAGTGTCGACCTGCCGAGCCTGATCTCTGGCATCTACCTGCTGGCGGCGATGGAATGCGAGAAGTTTTGCCATGAAACTGAGGTGTGGCTGGAAACAGACCAGCTGGGTACACGACAGACTTGTATTTCCACTCTTCACCTTGTAGCCTTAAAAAAACCCTGAGAAACAGTGCAGATGTTGCACTGAACAAGGTTTACTTTGCAAAAAAGCCTCAGCAGTAAAAGACTCTTCCAAGACACTATATACCTCTGCATAAGATAATTTGGACCACAGTTGAGTTTTATAGAATTTAAAACTTTCATTCTCTCTCATGTTTGCTGCACATGAGGATGCTTGTGAATAGTTTCTTGCATATTTTTCCTCTTTGTTTAAAGATCTCCTCAATATTTTTGGATGTCTCTGACCTTTCTGCAGCTTCAAACCTGTTCAAGATATGAATCTTTGCAAATTTCTCACAAATATGAAAATTGCTTGATAATTTTCTTAAATAGCTTTGTGAGGGTTTTTTTTTTCTTTCTTTTAGCTGTACATGAATACATATTTAAATTAGAGAGAATTAGCAGCACAGCTTTGTGTGTGATAGAGTCAAATCTAAAAAGATTCAAATATTCTGATTCATTAACCAAACATGAGGCTGAAATATCTATCCATCTTTGCACCCACATCCCGAAAACTCCAGGGATTTGGGCTGTTAAGTTGCAGCAAATTTTGAAATGGTACATTTATCTAAAGAGAAAAGACATAAATGAAGCACCTTAAATTACAGAATCGTCACCGGATTTTTGTTATGTTGCAATTTTAGATTTTAAAAAAGCAAGTTTTTAATTAAACTGACACAAATTAACCTGATCTTTCTTTTGCAGTTAGTGGATGAAATAAAATCCTCTTTATGTTTGATTAAATGTAATTTAAATACAGAAAAAGCACTTTTGTGCAGGAGTGGTGCAAATGTGAAAATATGAAATAAGAATGAACAATACAAAATAAGAGGTGTTTGGAAAAATCTGCTTAAATTAGAGTAGGGATCTAAAAACTCTCAAACTTAAGTATTTCCCTGCTCCAACACACCTGATTCAAATTGATTGGATCCAAGTTTTACATAATGATCTATTACGGAGTTTGAAATTCCTGAATTAGACTATCTACACTAAAATATATATTTTCTTATTTGGAAAAAAATTATAATATATTAAATTGTTTTGGGGAAATTTCTTTTTAAAAAAGAAAAAAAATTTTTTAAAATTGAAATTGTTTTTAGCTTTACATCTTCATCTTTTAAAGTCTTAAAACAAATACTAAATAATTGGAAAAATAAAAAGTTAACCTCACTTTTTTTTGGTTGCCTGCACAAATACTCTTTTCCTGTGTCAGAAAAGAAAATTTTTATTTCAAATTTTATTTTATTAGCCTCACAGCGTGATTGCTTAAATCATATTTCGACCAAATTGTGCCTAATTCTACTATCTCTGCTAATTCACTGTGAATTAACAATATATTATGTGTTAAAATTAAATTAACTGGACCTCCTTTGCCCAGATAGCTAAAAAAAATCTAAAATGCGACTCAAACTAAAGCTCAACTCTGAAGTTGAAGGTGTTTATTTAGAAAAATAAATTTAAAAAAAAGGATAAATAACTGAAAACAGTTCATTTGCATACATGTGTGATGTTATAGCAGCTTTTAGGAAAGAAAAGTGAAGACTCATACATAGGCTGTGATGTTTTTCTCACCTCTGCTACATGGGAACATATTTGTTTAGTTTGTTTACTAGTTTAGTCTGCAGTGTTGCTGTTTTTCTGCCACTGCTTTGGGAAAAAGTTAAAAGCACTTTTATAGAGAGCTACTTATCTCTGAAACGACTCAGAGGACTAAACGACAGAGTTCGACACGCGTCTTCCAACGCGATGTCCTGGAATAACAACGCTGCAGACGTGTGTGCTTTACAAGGACGTGGAGCTGAGCTGAACTCAGGTTATTTTTACTCCACGGACCAGTCCTCCCACACCAAACCACAGACTGGTGGAATGGGTTTGTGGGCAGGACTTCTAAGTTTTACCACTCAGAGGGAGTAATTCTAAACTGCTCTTTAGGGACAGGCAAACACACGACATTGTACTAAACCGCAGCAGTAAAAACCGCACAGTCTGCAAATACATCCTGTGTTACTGATACGTTTTCATTCTGTCAAGCTGTTGTCAATTACTTTGCTGTTTCTGACATTTGCAAGTGTGTTATTTAACTCTCGTAGGTATGTGTGTGTGTGTGTGTGTGTGTGTGTGTGTGTGTGTGTGTGTGTGTGTGTTTAATCCAGACTCCGGCCTCTGTAGTTCCCCTACAGTAACTTTGAAGTATATTTAGTGAATTTTGTTTACAGACTCCGGTTCTCTGCAGTTCAGCTGCAGTAATTTTGAAGTAAATATTGGTGCATGAATACATTCTGTGTAACACACCTTCTTTTATGAGGAAATTTTTTTTTGCAAAGTGTACATATCAGCACAGAACATGGGTAAAAAGTGCTTTACTGTGTGGTAGATGGGATATAAGCGGCCATGTGAAAGATGTACTGTTTGACTACTGAAATGTCCACATTATATACTGTATATACTCATAATAAAGCAAATATTGATGTTTTTCCCTTTTTCAGTCATTAAACCTAATGATAAAACATGAGACCGCTTGTTTTTCTCTGATTAACTTTGGAATTTAATGAATGAGCAGGTGCTGTTTAATGATTGGCTACATCTGGGTAATGTTTCACCTGAGTAGAATTGGAAAAAGGAGCCTTTTGTGCCTCTTCTTTTTCAGTAGAAGAGGTTATACTTGCACAAATATTTCACATTTTTTAGCAGCATACCATAAAAAGATATTCAATGAATCAAAAACTTCAGATTGAATAAAACAGTAAAGCTCTAAAAGTTCTCCATAGTCCATCCATTTTAGTCTTTTGTATCAAAAAGAAATGATCGAGTCTGTATGAGGTCTTGCAATAAGATAAAAATAACCGACGATGAACAACACATCATATAAAGTGGAGATGTTTGGTGAGAATGCATAACAGCATTTTCGGAGAAAAGCAAACAGTGCTCACACACAGACTTCATACCTCATCTGTGAAGCATGGCGGTGGAAGGGTGATGATTTGGGATCGTTTTGCAGCCACAAAACCTTTCCTCCTAAAACTGATGAAAAGATGAGGAAAACTGCTCAGATAGTCTGTCATGAGATTTTAAATAACAGACCTGCAGGCTGGGGTGAAAAGTAATTATATTTACTCACGTTACAATAATTTGTAATTTTTTTTTATTTGTTTTTTAAATGGGTCATTTTACTTTTACTCAAGCACATTTTGACCCAAGTAATTTACTTAACTACTTTGGAACCCTCCTCCATTATTAAGAGAAAAATAAATGCAGGGGGAGAAAAATCAGCCTGAATGGAGTTTTATGGTGAACATTACGGATTGTTAATCTACGCTGCCGATCTACTTCGGTGACATTCAACCAGTGGGGAACCCTCAGGGCCTTCTACACCTTCAGAGAAGGCCTTAAAAAATTAAAAGAAAAAAAAAATCTCCAATTTAAATATATATATGTATAGATGTGTGTGTGTATATATATATATATATATATATATATATATATATATATATATATATATATAAATAAAAAATTTAACCTATTTGATACAAGGTTGAGCCAACTGTCAGGATGTTATCCAATCAAAATTGTCCATCTCTGTAAGACCCAGTCAGGACTTCATGAATTCCCTGGTGCAGGGAAATGTATGATTTCTGGTTTGGAGAGAGATGGGCAAATTGACTAATCATGGTTTGATTTTGTGTGGGTGGGACAAAAAAAAAATGTCAAGGTAATGGGGTAAAGCTGCAAGACAGAAGTTTTCTGACAGAGAGCACATCCAAATCCTGACTACAGATAGCAAAAAAATGAATGAATAATCAAATGGAAAAAAAAAAAAGCATCAAGTCTCTCTACAGCATGTGGAAAAATGTGCTCTGGTCTGACAAGACGAAGGTTTAAAGTAAAAACTAAGGAAAAAAAATGAAGAAAAAAAAAAGTAAAGCTTAGGTTAAATCACAAAAAGAACACCATACCCATAGTGAAGCACAGTGGTGGCAGTATCATGCTTTGAGCTACAGCTGGAACTGGGGTTTTGGCCAAAGTAGAGGGAATTACATTCGGCCTGAAATCTTCCAACATCTGCTGAAGAGGAATTTCACCTTCCAACAGAACAAAGACCACAAACATACATCCACATTAGCAAAAGAACGACTTTCCTTTCAGAAAATAAAAGTTTTTAATTGGCTAAACTGGACCTCAGACCTCAATCTAAGAGAAAACCTACAGTGTGACCTGAAGAGGGCTGAACACAGGAGACGTTCTCTCAATCTGAGATATCTGGCATTTTTTTAATAAGGATAAAATATTGCCAAGTCAAGATGTGCCATGCTAAGAGACTCCTAAGTAGACAAAGTATTAGTTTTAGGTTGAGCATACTTATGTAACAAGCTTACCGTACTTTAAAAAAAATATGTTTTTCTTCTGAAAGATGTATTACTTTAGAAATGATTTATTGTGGTTCAACTTCATTATCATATAGGAATTTTAACAGGAATGTACACCTTTCGATACACATCTGATTGTTACCTATTGTTCCATACTCAATATACAGTAGTCCTCAAAATTATTCATGCCCTCCAATTAAAGAAAAGGCTAAAATTACAAAAATAATCTGAATAACAGGAGACTAAAAAAAACTAAAAATAAATAAAAATTTACAAAATTATAATTTAGTTAAATAATACATCATTTCTGAATTGTTGTTGAAAATAATTTAAAATTAAATAAAATTAAAAAAAAAAACTATCCCAGACTCATTGAAGCACTTTTCTGATGAACAGTGGACCAAAATACCTGCCAACAGGTGTAGAAGCTACGGAGCCCCATCATGCTTGTTTACTCGTTTTATTTTTTGTGGGTTTTCAGTATTTTTTTTGAAACACAATTCAAACTAAATGTCACGATTTTTTAATCAAATTTTTATTCATTACTTTTGCCAATTTCAACTTGTTACACTGACAGAAATTTGCACACAAAAATGTGCAGCTTCAGCATTTTCTGTACCAGCTGAGTCTCCTCACCAGGTTAATCCAGCCGTGTTCGGCATTGCTGCACTTACGCAGTATTTAAGGAAAGTCGTGGCAGGAAATGAGCAAATTCTTAAGCTTGTTGCCTTGTAATTAGATCTCAACAAAACAGGCACACCCTTGCAAACACGCACATGCCACAAACACAGGACTGACCTCATTTCCAGACCAAACAAACTTTAATCATCTCTGTACTTTTATTCTTATTTCTTCATCATGAGCTGTGACACAAAGCTTCACTAGGCAGTTTTTTCTCTTCTGCTTGCAGCTTAAGAACAATAGTTCTGAATCTAGACACAGACAAACTACGGCACTGCTGGGTGGTTTTTTACTACAGCAAAGAAGAGCTGGTGCAGAGGAGGCCCATGCAGAAGAAAACAGAGTATACTTATTTATTCATCTAGAGGCTTAGCAGGTTAAATTAATCTAAGATAATACACTGTCATCACTTAGAAAGACTCAGGCACACGGTTATTCAAAGTCCAAATGCAGAAAAGAGCGAAAAAAAAAAGGCTTTTTATCACGTTTCACTACGCAAATCAAAACAAGCTGCAGGTTGTCAAACTGAATGCTCCAGATTAGCAACAACAACAAAATAATTAAGGAATATAATCCAGCTGGAGAAAAGTTGGAACAAATGTACACTCAGGTGTCATCGCTGATCGGCGAGGCTGCCAGGCTGTCAGTGCCCGACACTACGCGACTGTTCTCCATGTGCAACACAAGCGTAGAAAACTGGCGATCCATGTCTCCTTTGCTAGCCTGCTGTCAACGCTGTTTTGACTTTTCATCTGCTTAAGGGGGAAGCTCAGGATTTTTGACATAGGGCCTCATTTTCAAGTGAGCCAGGGTCCTACTGATCAGTGGAGACAGTTTCATCTCATATTCTTGTTACCGGTGGTCCCCAATGCTAATGCTAGCATAAGTCAATAGGAATCTGCTAGCCTTACAACAATCGTACCCACTCAGACCACCCAAAACAAATCAGTTATAACGCAAGACTGTGTAAATGTCGTGTTAACATATTGTTACAAATAAAACTTACCTTGCATCACAAATTACACATCACATTTAGAGGAACTAGTTTCTCACCAGCAGCGGAATGATACATTGTGGTAAGACAGGAGAGCGATGCGGTTCAAGTGCGCCACAGTCTTCACACATTTTCAATCGCTTGTTAGTTTACAGAATAAAGAGCAGTAATGAGCAACATGGTTTATAAGTGCTCATTTTTACAGTAGCCGCTACCGTCATCAAATTCCTTCGTACACTTAACGGCAAATGATCTAAATATTAGGGCTGGGGAAAAAAAAAAATCGATACATTGAAATATCGTGATATTTTCATATGCAGATTTCATATACAGATTCAAAAATGCAATATTGATCTATTTTACCAACGAAATCTCGCGAGATTTCGTAAGATAATGGTGAAATATCGCGAGACTTCGTGACTGAACAACTAAATCTCACGAGATTTCATTAGTAAAATAGATCGATACCACATTTTTACATATCAATATATCAGCATATGAAAATATCGCGATATTTCAGTGTATCGATTTTTTTTCCCCAGCCCTACTAAATATAATGCAATACAAAGTCATTTTTATTTGTACTGTATTTTCTGGACTATAAGTCGCTCCTGAGTATAAGTCGCATCAGTCAAAAAATGCATCATGAAGAGTAAAAAAACATAAGTCACACCGGACTATTAGTCGCATCTATTTCATTAAAATAAGGTGATTTTCAGATTTTTCATATTTATTACTTGCTACTGCTAAAAAAAGACAGAAAAAAAAACGGTGAATGCACCGAAGAAAAGAGCTTCAGATAGTGCACGTTGGAAAACCAGGGTTAATACTGGTTTGGCTTTTACCTGCTTCTGAGCTCTGAAGGAGGCTTGAAGCTGGATAGGCTGAAGAACGAGGCGGCCATTATCCTGAGAGGGAGGGGCTCAGTTTGAATACTGTTTGCAAACAAACTGTGGAGGGACTTCAGACTACCTTTAACACGGCATTTACACAGATAGTCTTGTGTTAGAACTGATTTCTTCAGGCATTCTGTGGAGTGGATACGATTATTATTAATGACAGGCTAGCAGATTCTTATTGACTTATGCTAGCATTAGCATCGGGGACCACCGGTAACAAGAATATGAGATGAAATAAGATGAAACTGTCTCCAGTGACAAGTAGGACCCTGGCTCACTGAAAAATGAGGCCCTATATCAAAAACCCTGAACTTTCCCTTTAAGGTGCATTTACCAAACCACATTTCACACGTTGAGCTTAGAGGTGGCTTTTAGTCATTTCTGGGTGGTTTTCTTTCCAGTTTCTGCTTTGGAAAAGTTGTATTTCTTTAGATTTTACTCATGAACATAGAGATGGAACTACTAACTAGGTTTAACTAATATGGGATATTTCATACAATTTTTAACGTAGCAAAGCTGTTTTTCTTATTTTCAAAATTCGGCATTGTTCCACAGAGCAAAAACCCAGCAGCATCTAGCAAGTAGCATAGCTCATTTTTGAAGATCTGAAGATTTTCAGACGTACTCCAGAGGGGCTGCATATGAGACGGAAAGAATCTTTACCATTTCCTCCAGACTACTTCTTGTGGTTAATCAGCCAGTTTAAAACCAGCACAAATAAAAGAGTGAGACCATGTGAGAATGGAGCAGCAAATACTCCGGAGTATTTATAGCTTAGGTCGCTGCTTTACAACGTTTTCTACTGACCTGTAATGTCACGGACACAAACAAATAAATAAAGCTGCCATGCTCATGAAAGCGCAGATTTCCGCAGCTTACATTTTGCATCATGTCCCTGCGCACTCTGATGTCACTCCAGAGTATTTCCAGCACTGGATGTCCTGCTGTCAAGACGTCTGCATCACATTCTCCGCACATTTCTCAGCTCGTATCTGGTGTTCATGAGTGAGAAACTGGATTTAGTTTCCAAAAGTCTGGAAAGAAAAATTGTAATTAGTTTTTGGTAAAGCTGCAACAGCAACAACAAATCTGCAAAGGACAGGTTTCTGAAGAAATAAGGCAGGCTTTGGTGTTTTAAAGATCAAATTATTACACTTTTTTCACCTAAATAACTCATAGTTTAAGTTTTGAAAGTCAAATATTTATTTTAATTTGTCCACCAATTTCCATGCAGCTCACCAAAATTTACTGGACCTCTGAAAATGAGCAGAAATTGTAATATTTAAAAATCTTTCTGGAAAATTTTGATAGTTTAGACTGTTTCTGAAAGAAATTCTAACATTTACAGACAAAGTGAGGAAGAGAAAAATCTAAGCTGACAGCAAAATGGTTCACATCAGCCAAGTGGGCTGCTAGAGGAAGAGCTGCGCTGTCCGTCACTTCGTTACATCAAAAATCAACTACAAAGCATCGCGGGTTCCTCTGCATCTCTGCGTTAACAGTCTATGAACACAACCAGTCTGTGAGCCGATTTGCGCATCTCTGTCGCAGGAAGCTGGACGATCTGACGTGTCCCCGGTGTGACAAGAGTCCAAAAATACAGAAAAGAAGAAAAACATCCAGTTGTGCACTCGTAGGTTTCAACACCTAACAATGAGCCACTTTTTCCTCCACCTGGTGCGACGCGGGAAACGACCTCTCCTCATCCTCACCATCCCACCATCAGTCTGCCGGTCAGGTGTGCGTGAGCTTGTCCCGGCAGTTGTTTTTATGTATTTTGTCATCTCAGGCAACAGACAAAAAAGAAAGAGAGCCATCTGTCTGAGCCCCGACCTCTGACCCCAGCTGCCTCTCCGTCAGGCCTCTCGTAGGGTAACAGTGTGTGTTCAGGTCAGGGATTTGGTCTGTCCCGGCGTCAGTGGGAGCCTAGGGGACTGGTTCCCGGTCGCGACCGGTTTCCCCTCCGATCTCCTTGGTGTCTTTCTCTCTCTCTCTTTTGCTCGTTCGTTCTGTCTCTTGCTTGCTCGCTCAGCCCGGGCCCAGACTCCAATCAGCGTCTCCTGGAGGACAGAGCAGGACAGTTACTGTAGACGTGCTGAGCTGTTCCATGAATCACTCAGAACATGAATGCAATCATTAATGGCATTTCTACGTAAATAATCCAGGTTTGTTTAGTTTACCCCAAATTCTGCACTCATTCTGTCAGTAGTCTATAAAGCTCTGAATGGTTTAGGCCCAAAATACATCCGTGACCTCTTGACCCAGTATGAACCTACTAGACCCCTCAGGTCATCTGGATCTGGTTTATCAGTTCTCAGAGTCAGAACCAGACCTGGAGAAGCTGCGTCCAGCTTCTATGCTCCACATGTCTGGAACAAACTCCCAGAAAGTCTCAGATCAGCTGAAACAGTTTATTTAAATCCAGGTTAAGACCCACCTGTTCTCAGCTGCATTTACACAGATTTTACTCAAAAGTTAAAATCCGCACTTCTCTATGCTCTCTCTTTTTAACCTTAAATATTCTCAATGTTTGTTTAAATCATGCTTCTGCTTTTTTGGTCTTGTTTTTTTTTCTGTTTTGCACTCCACTGTCATGCTTATTATGTTTTACACAAAGCACTTTGAATTGTCCTGTACAAGAAATGTGTAATACAAATAAACTGGCACAGCTGGTTGGTCACGACAATACTGACATTTTTACCACCCTCCAAAATAAATCAGTACGACATTATTTCTAATGATTTATTTTTGTTCAGCAGCTAAACGTTCCACTACGCTCACAACCTGGTCTGGAGTCGAGTCTGCTGTTTGTCACGAAGCAAACCGCTGCCAGACGCAGACAAAAACTTGACAGTTAACTTGTTGTTGAACAGGTTAAGATGCCAATATTCAACATGACAACCTGTAAAAGCATAATTACTTTCAATATGATCGTTTGATGGTCATGAAAATCCTGATTCTTTCTCTGATCCTAGACCAGACTGTTGTGTTGCATCTGCTGGTGCCAAAACCAAATTCAGTCAGACATAGGGCTGCTCAACTATGGAAATAATCATTATCACGATTATTCTGGTAAATACTGAAATCACAACTCTTCAAACAATTATTTCCTGATGCATTTATTCAGCATTTCTCTGTCAAAGACCACTTTATTGATAATTTATGCAAAACACAACACGCTTCCTTCGCTCTTTAGCGACTGTAGGTAATAGCAGGGCCGCGTGGAAGTGTGTCTTTCATAAATTGTGTAGAAGAAAAATTGCAAATTGTTTCAACTTCATAAACCTGCCAGACAGGATTTATACTTTCTACTTTTAGCCTATTTTTGACACCTGTAATGTTGAATAAGTTATTTATTTATATTTCACAACATTGATTGGCCCAGAAAAGACGTCTCAAGACCAAAATAGAGAAAACAATCCCAAGAGGGGAACAACAAAGACACATTTAAGATATGTTTTCTATTTCTACAAGAGGCTCAGGTATTAATGTATTAATTATTCTCCTAATTTTCAGTACAGCAAAGCTCTAGAGTGTAGTAACTTTTCATTTTAGACAAGCCTTATCTTGAAATTAAAAGAAAAAAGGCTGCATTTATGGAAAAAATGAGGAACAATGTTTTATTTCAGAAAAATAAATAATCTCAGCTGAGCTCTTTTCACCCATCTAAATTAAAATAAGAGTAATTCACAAAAGCAAACATGAAAAGAAGACCCTTGCTGAGTATTTTCAGTAATCTTAAATAACCTGGTCTGTGGTGAAACTGAAAGTCCTGCATGGAGCTTGAGCTCCTCTACTCCACCACATGCTTGACCTTCCTGTCCGTCTTTCTGTGCCTGTCTCGGATCTCCTGCCTTCGCTTTCTTGTCTTTTTCTCTCTGTTCAGAGACACCAGCGAGTCGTCTGTATATGAGATAAGGAGCCCTGATCCATCTCATTCTGACTGCTGGGAGCGCCTCGCTTATCAGGGCTCGCGTCTCACCTTCCTCCAGTTTTGAAGATGAGGTCGGCGTTGGGAGCGCCTTTCGGGTGCTGGTAGCGAGGCCGGCGCTCCCGGTTGGTGTTGGCTGGAGCTGGACGCTGGGCCAGGGATTGCATCATCTCTGTAACATGCAGAGAAAGGGAGAATTTAGTTTAAAGGTGCATTGCGAAAGTTTAAATGTTAAATACTATTCTTTTCTTTCGTCCACATGCTCTAAAAACTGCCTGATGTGTAGAATGAGCTGATCTTTCCTCACTGCGGTCGTCTCTAATACCGTTTCTGAATGCTCAATGCGAGAGTTTCGGGTACGAAGCCTGTAGGGGGCGCATGTGGGGGAGACGAGCTGCACGTTCTCGTTTGTCTGGCTGCACTGGTGTCGTGTATTTTGCTAAAAGATGGAGAGCAGGATAGGAGGGAGCTCCGATCCAATCTGGGAATAAAACTGGACCCACAGTTGGTTTTCTTCTCACTAACAAGGTGAATATGATGTATGACGGAAATAAGGATGCATAATATTGCAATGCTAAGTTTTTAGCATGTAAATGTAGCAATATGACAGTCATACGACTGTTCCTGGGGAAGAGATGCACTCTATTGACTTGTTAAATTTATTTGATGCAGTAATTTTATAAGGTAATCGTGGTCTCAGTCTCTGAATTTAGATATTTGAACTACAAGCCAGCGTTAGCCTGTTGTTACCGTTAGCATACAGTCCGTCAGTTTACTCAACGATCAAACCTTAAACAACAAGCAGATTTATAACTTTATTCCCTCAGTAGACATTGCATCTCTTACTCTGCTCTCAGACTGAGTGTAATGTGGGTTAAATGGTTAAACTAAAGAAGACCAACGCAGTCAAAGCAACTCATGCCTGTGCACCACATTAGCGTCACTTCCACTTGTCGCCAGAGGAGGCGAACGTCTGGAAAAAGCGAGAACCTGCGCTGTATCAAAGTAAAAGAATAAAAAGCATGATTTAAAATGAAAAAGAAAAGAGAGAACATTAGAAGAGGCCGTGCAGATTTGAACTCCTGAATAAAATTATGTAAATGCAGCGGAGAACAGGTGAAGACGATACCGGGGTACCATTCAGATTCTGGACAGATGACACTGTTATTGATACTTTCTGAACATCTACCTAAGTGTAGCGTAGTCATGACACTGTCACATAATCGTCAACTCGTCAACATAATCTGAACTATCGTTCTCCACCACTGGATTTTTTAACATCTTGTAATGTCTTTATTGTTCAGTCTAAAATATGTTATAATATTAATAAGTGTATCAATAAATATCAATATCGATAAGAAGTGTCAATATTGGCATCAGTAAAATCATACGGATATAAAGTCGTCCTCAAAATTATTTATACCCTCAATTAAAGACGAAAAATCAGACCTGTGTGAAGCTGGCCCCCCCAGTTTTTCCAAAACTAAAATAAACATTGCCATTCGTTTGTGCTACGTTTGTGCTGGTTTGTGCTGCAAAAATCATCGTTTGTGCTGTTAAGGTTTTTTTTTAATTAATCATCTTATATTTTAGCCTGTGACATCATCCAGCCCCCTACTTTGTCCAAAACTCACCAAAATGGTCTCAAATGTTTGTGCTACGTTTGTGCTGGTTTGTGCTGCTACAAGAAACATTCGTGCTGCCACGGTTTTTGAGATATATGGCTTCATTTCTTCTGACCGTGACATCATCCAGCCCCTACTTTTACCAAAACTCACCAAAATGGTCTCAAATGTTTGTGCTACGTTTGTGCTGGTTTGTGCTGCTAATAGAAACATTCGTGCTGCCACGGTTTTTGAGATATATGGCTTCATTTCTTCTGACCGTGACATCATCCAGCCCCCCTACTTTGTCCAAAACTCACCAAAATGGTCTCAAATGTTTGTGCTACGTTTGTGCTGGTTTGTGCTGCTACAAGAAACATTCGTGCTGCCACGGTTTTTGAGATATATGGCTTCATTTCTTATGACCGTGACATCATCCAGCCCCCCTACTTTCTCCAAAACTCACCAAAATGGTCTCAAATGTTTGTGCTACGTTTGTGCTGGTTTGTGCTGCTAATAGAAACATTCGTGCTGCCACGGTTTTTGAGATATATGGCTTCATTTCTTATGACCGTGACATCATCCAGGCAAAACTTTTTCTCACAAAATGTCTCACGAAAATACACTCAAATGTTTGTACTACGTTTGTGCTGTTGAAAAACATTTATACTGCCACAGTTTTTGAGTATAGCTTTATTTCTAATGATGTGACATTATCCTGGCAAAAGTTTTGCCAGGAATCTCACGTAATGTCACGTAATGTCACGAAATCTCACGAAAATACACATAAATGTTTGTGCTGTTAAAAGAAACATTTTGCTGCCACAGTTCTTCAGATATACATGTAACAAGTTACACAATTAGGGCTTAGACGGCATTCGAACCCACAGAGTCCTGGGTGAGAGTCATGCACACTTACTAGTCAATTAATGGTAATTAATGGTTATTAATTTTATTTTATTTGAATTTAAATATCTGATCTTAATTATTTTGTTGTTTCTTGCTTTGTTTGTTTCTCTATTTGAGTATTCTAAATGTGTTTCATGTGTTATTTATTTTTATCATTTGAATTTTCATTTTCTTTTCAAGGTTTTGGTACAATATGTAGCACTTTGGTTAATGTTGTTTTTAAATGCGTTATAAGTAAATTTGCTGTTGCAGTATTGTATCATTGCACTTTATTTGTCTCCAGCTCTGAAGGTAATCACTGAAATAAGTGGCATGCATCTTGTTAATCCTATATGGGCCTATGTAAAACTGTAAATTAGATTTTTCCCTTTCATGATGTTTCAATTCAATTCAACAGTGGGAAGGAAAACACCCTTTTAACAGGGAGGAAAAACCTCCGGCAGAACCCGGCTCAGGTAGGGCGGCCATCTGCCTCGACCGGCTGGGGGGGAGAAGACAGAAAGGGAGACCAACAAACACTGCAACGTTATCCAGCCAGATCTGCTGAGAGAGGAGAACACAGTTAATGATGCAATACTGTCACAGGTTTCTACATGGAGAGACAGAGATGGTGGGAGAGGAAGAGCCCAGTGCATCATGAACGTCCTGCAGCAGTCTAAACCTATAGCAGCTTAACTAAGGGATGGCCAACCATCCCTAACTATAAGACTTATCAAAAAGGAAGGTTTTAAGCTTAACCTTAAAGGTAGAGAGGGTGTCTGCCTCCCGAACCTGAATTGGTAACTGATTCCACAATAGGTGGGCTTGATAGCCAAACGCTCTTTCCAATCACAAACGGCAATTATGAAATTCATTTTGAAATGAATAATTTTAGGTACAGAATATCTTTAATTATCACAGGATTACAATGTAGCTACTGTGGTTGAGGAACTTACCATCCTTGGATCTGAGTAAAGATTTTCTCCGTCAAACATATAGAAACCTTTCCGTCGCCTGCCGAATACTACAGAGTACCTATTGTACATAGTCACACATGGTGCCAACTTGAGCTTGAGCGAGTGTCCGAAATTCTAAAATGATATATCTCAAAAACCGTGGCAGCACGAATGTTTCTTTTAGCAGCACAAACGTAGCACAAACATTTGAGACCATTTTGGTGAGTTTTGGTGAAAGTAGGGGGGCTGGATGATGTCACGGTCATAAGAAATGAAGCCATATATCTCAAAAACCGTGGCAGCACGAATGTTTCTTGTAGCAGCACAAACCAGCACAAACGTAGCACAAACATTTGAGACCATTTTGGTGAGTTTTGGACAAAGTAGGGGGCTGGATGATGTCACGGTCAGAAGAAATGAAGCCATATATCTCAAAAACCGTGGCAGCACAAATGTTTCTTTTAGCAGCACAAACCAGCACAAACGTAGCACAAACATTTGAGACCATTTTGGTGAGTTTTGGTGAAAGTAGGGGGGCTGGATGATGTCACGGTCATAAGAAATGAAGCCATATATCTCAAAAACCGTGGCAGCACGAATGTTTCTATTAGCAGCACAAACCAGCACAAACGTAGCACAAACATTTGAGACCATTTTGGTGAGTTTTGGACAAAGTAGGGGGGCTGGATGATGTCACGGTCAGAAGAAATGAAGCCATATATCTCAAAAACCGTGGCAGCACGAATGTTTCTTTTAGCAGCACAAACCAGCACAAACGTAGCACAAACATTTGAGACCATTTTGGTGAGTTTTGGACAAAGTAGGGGGGCTGGATGATGTCACAGGCTAAAATATAAGATGATTAATTAAAAAAAAACCTTAACAGCACAAACGATGATTTTTGCAGCACAAACCAGCACAAACGTAGCACAAACGAATGGCAATGTTTATTTTAGTTTTGGAAAAACTGGGGGGGCCAGCTTCACACTGCTAAAAATCAGCTGACAGTGAAAAAAGTTGAAATTGACCAAAGCAAAAATAAATAAAAATTCTATAAAAATCTGATTTTAAATTGTGGTTCAATAGAAATATTCAAAACAAACATACAAAAAATCTGGTGTTTTGTCTAATGTTCAAAAAGACATCACACCTGTTGACAGATGTGTTGGTCCACTGTTAATGGAAAAAGTGCTGCAATGTGTCTGGGACAGTTTTGTTTGTTATTAAATTATTAATTCCAACCACAGTTCAAAAGCAATATTTTCTTTCACCAAATTGTAATTTTGTAAATTTTTATTTATTATTATTTTCTTTAGTTTCTTGTTATTTGAATTACTATTGTAAATTTAGCCTTTTCTTTAATTGGGGGGTATGAATAATATTAAGGACAACGAAGAGCAGCAGAGCACACTGATACCCATTTGATGATATAAAAGCAAAAGAAGCCAATAAATGACCGAAAAACCCATGACTTCCTAAAAAAAATAAAAATAAAAAAAAATCTATGAATCATATGCGAGTATGATGGTTTCAGTTTCCTCGGCAACAGCTTCTTCTTCTAGGCCTGCCAGAGGTGGTGACGTACCCTGATAGTCCTCCTGCTCCTGCCTCTCGTTGATGTCCAGGGTGAGTTTCTTCATCCTCATGCGCTCCTCCTGCTCAGCCTGCTGCTGGTTGAAGTGGTTCGCAGCGAGGTGGGAGGACAGGGGCACGTTCAGGATCTTGTACTGTTGACCAGAACACACAAAAAGACGAGACAGGAGCAAGTTTGGTTAAACTGGTTTCAAGTTACTGAAAGCTGAGAGCCGAAGTTACGGCAGGAACAGCCTTCTTGACTTAAAGCTGGATATCTGCTTGTAGAGACATGAAGAAAAGTCCTGAGAAGAGCGAAGGCCACTAGAGAACAAACCCCGGCTACCAGGAATAGTTTGCATGCTAAGCTAAGCTAATTTGCTTTAAAAGTGCTATCAATTTTCACACTGACTGATGAAATGAAAAGAGGAAACCTTTCCTTTAATTTCACAAGCACCAACGCTTGCCTCCATAAACGATCTTTTCCTTATACATGCAGCATTCATAGCAGCAGCCAGCAAAACTAACAAATAAATGAAAAATATCTAATCAACTTCCAGAAAACCAGGTTTTTCTCTGAGTTAAAGGTTTCCTGGAGCGGCTCATCTGCTGAAGGAATACTCTGTTCAAGTAGATCCAACACACACAGGACGCCTGTATCCACTGCTGCCCTTAGGTGGTGAAGCCGTGTGTGTTTACTGAGACAGAAATGTCATTTCCCATCCACGCACCACCCACACAAAGATTCTCTGTCCGACACTCGTATGAGCTGATGTTTTTGCTTGTGTGTATCTGGCAGCTGTCCTCTGCATGGACTGAGCGCTCCATTAAAGCTCCGAGTCCCAGCAGAAAGCTGGACACACCCTACGCTGCAAGAACCAGCCTCAGACCACACATTCCACCCCGACACACACATCTGGCTTTCTGCACTACTCCTTACATATTCAACACGTCAGACCTCGTAGCACATCTCAGCCAGCTTCTCCTGAACATACAGACTCCAACAAAACTTATCCTTCTCAGCCAAGTCTGAAGGTGTATCAGAAGTGTGTTGTGGTGTGTTTCTTTGAATAAACTCTGCTTCTATTGGCATTTCCTTTCATTTCTACTTATTTTGCTTTGTTCAGGATGTTTTTGTCATTTGGCCTGTAGAAACCAGCCAATGACAGCGCACACATAAGGAAAATAAAAACATTGAGATCAGTAAAAGTCACTCACTCCTCTGCCCTGTTGGCAAAACAGACGCTTCTACATAAAATCCAACAGTACAGCAACAGTTTTGCGTGTTAAAGAGCCCTATTCAAAAGAACCGGCTGAAAAAAAAGATAAATAAAAAACATTTGAAGTTCCCCCCTTTTCCCTTTACACCTGGATCAATCAGTTTGTCCAGCAATGAAAGACAGGAAACAAAGGAGCTGGCTTCAGTTCAGGAAGTAGTGGATGTGCATGGAGCCCATTCTTGTTCAATATGCAAAAGAAACTGTAAATCTATTTATTCCCATCATAAACTCTGCTTCATATGACATGAACGAATAAAAATGCTTTATTTTAGGGCTGCAACCTCGTGTGTTACAAGCAGCAAGACTATCAAAATAGTCTGACTTATTTCATAATCGACTAATCGTTTGTTTATAAGCTTTGTTTTTCCTCTTTAAATTGCCTCGTCTCCCTTTCTGTCTGCTCAACTTTTCTTGAAGAGTTTACTGACATAAAGAGACACCACCAGTAAAAGTTTGGACACGTTTCCCCATTAGATTCAATGAGAAAGTGTCCAAACTTTTGACTGTTACTGTAAATATGCTGCAATTTTTGCATGATCCGATTAATCGTCTAATCATCAAAATAATCGGTGACTAATCGATTATCAAAATAATCGTTTGTGACATCCCTACTTTATTTATCCCAGAAGGGATCAATATGTTCAATAAATGTTCAATAAATTCAACATTTCTCTAATTTACAGCATGTCTTTATCTCTAACTAGGGGTGGGTACTGAATTCTGTACTTTTATCGGTACCTACCGAACTCCGTCGGCACCACAGAGTACCGATTCACATAAAATCAAACGAACCACGTTTCGGTACCTAAATGCATCCTTTTTACTGTGAGGGAATGAAAGAGTTGGTGATTTCTATGCCAGACGTGAACGTCGCATCGCAGCATGACATCAGTCGCTGCTTTCAGTCAGAGCAAGCAGCTGATTGAAAGCTCTGTGTGAATATTTGTGATGCAAAATGTAAGACGAGTGGTGGGAATACGTCTAATCTGAGGAAGCAGCTGATTAAACAATATTCTATTTAAAGCTCTGATCTCGATGCATCGTCTGCAGAAGAAGTCAGTCAGCAGCGGGACAAACAGTATCTAATCGGGGGTCAGATAATAACCAGCCGGGTTCACAAACTGCCGTTCAAGAACTCAATATGATGTAAATGCTTACTGAGTTTACCACCAACCAACACGGCAAACCAGTTCGGGGGCCGACATGCAGGTCACGTCTCTCCCTCCCTCCCTCCCTCCCTCCCTCCCTCCCTCCCATCCATCCTACAACTTATTAAACTGCTCGTCACAGCAGTTTCCACACGTGAGCTGTTGCATCAGCCACAATTTAAATGTGTCATTGAGTCTGCGTCTCTCTGAAGAAGCTAGTTTGGTTTATCCAGCACGCCAAAAACTGTCTGCACCAAATGAGTAAGTTAGCAAGCTGGGCAAAATCCCACAACGGTATCAGTTCATTTCATCTGTTTTCTCATTAAATTATTCCATCATTAAGTTTCCTTCGGTGTACCAGACGCTCTAACACCATATAGAATAAAAACAGCTGGATTTTGCTTTAATATATTAGTTAAATGCTATATGTTGACAATGAGAAATAAATCTGTTATTATATAAACACTAGGGCTGGGAAAAAATATCAATATACTGAAATTTCGCGATATTTTCATATGCAGATTTCACATTGAAACGAAATACTGATCAAGTTTACCAATGAAATCTTGCAAGATTTTGTTGTTCTGTTGCAAAATCTCGTGAGATTTTGTTTGTAAAATAGATCGATACCACCTTTTTAAGTATCAATATGATATCAGCATATAAAAATTTCACGATTTTTCAGTGTATCGGTATTTTTTGCCAGCCCTAATAAACACACACAAAAGTATCTATAACTGGTACCGATTTACAGGTACTGGAAGTTGGTACCGTATCGATTCAAATGTGAACGGTACCCATCCCTACCTTTAACCCCTTCAAAGCTGCAGCCTTTTAAATTCTGGATGTCAAAATTGCACATTTTCTGTGAAAAACTCAGTGGTTTACAGGGTTGGCAGGGATTTATGTTGAAGACCAGAGGCATCACAATGTGCCACAGGGACCGCTGCTGCATAATTAAACACAACCAGCTGGTAAAAGGGCCAGCTTCCACCCAGTGCAATGAGATGACCTGTTAAGTTGAAACTGGACCAGTTAATATGCATGATTTTGGTCAATGAGCAGCTTAAGAGATGCACTTCGCCAAGAAAGAGAACATTTAGATGCTGGACAGCAAGATTTTCTACATGGAGCCCAAAACAGGGATAACTGTTAATGATTGCTGGACTTAAATGACCAAATGAACACGAACACAAATCCTACTCAGAGATGCTGAATGTAAAATTAAGTTTAAAAAACAAAAATCAGATTAAACAGTGACTAAAGGGGTAAAGTGTGTTGCTAAAAGAAGAAAACCAATTCTGAACTGCTTATAAAAAGGCTCATAGAGGCACATGAACTCAGTCAATATTATTCCTGGCCTCAGACAGACCGAGCCGAGTGGATGAGGGAATTATATTTACAGGGAGTTTCTGTGAATCACTCTAAAAAACAAAAACAAAACTACAGTCCAGTTCTGTTTCTGCATGTAAAGGATAGCATGTGATGCAGAAGTTGCTCGGTTTGGCTGTCGTTGCTTTTTACCTGCTGCTTGTTGCCTTTGCGAGTTAGCATGACGAACTGCATGGTGTCCGAGATGTCCGAGTCTCCCTCGCTGATGCACTGCTGCCCGGAGCCGCCTTTCCTCAGCTGGCTCTTCAGCTGCAGAGGAATGGCGACGTCCAGCTGGTGCACCTTCACGGCCTCGCCGCTACGCTGCTGCGATGACCAAACAAAACCAGAGTGAGTCACAGACTTCTGTCAGCAGCCTTCTGCTGCCTGCAGGTGTGTTTGCAGGATGTCATACCTGCAGGTTCTCCAGCATCATCTTATCCAGAGCCTGGATGAAGTCCTCGTCCTCAGCGCAGGCCACATGCTTCAGTCCACCCCCTCGAATGGTGACCTCCTGCACACGGGGAGCAAATTAACGCCATCAAATAAACAAAACCCTGACCTGGATGTAAAAATACCCCGACATGCTACCATGATGATGCACAGACGTGTTTATCTGCTGCTCCTCTTACATTGTTTTCCTCATCAGTCTCATTTTCTTTGTTGGAGTCAGTCAGGTAGTCAGTGTTCTCCTCCTCTTCCTCCTCCCTCTCCTCTTCTTCATTGTCTGATCCCTCCTGGCGGGGGGAAAATAAAACAAACTTATTTGTAACATACAGACAAATCCAGTGGCTGTTTGATTGCATCATCTTGCACAGCACCACTGAAGATCTCATAACATCTTTTATTAAACAGCCTTCTCCTCATTAAGGAACACAAGCAGGGACCGACCGATACAGTTTCTGTAAGGCCGATACCGATACCACAATTTCTCATCGGCCTCAGCAGATGGCTGATAAAAAACTGCCGTTATTTTCAGCCAATATTTGCACTGCAAAAACTCAAATCTTAGCAAGTATATTTGTCTAATTTTTAGTTAAATTTCTCATCACACAAAATAAGACAAAAATCACCTAAAGGAACTTGTGTTAAGACAAATGCATCTTATTTCAAGAAATCTTATCAAGAAAATTTAACTTGATCTGTTTGCAGAATTTTTGGGGGGGCTTCTTACAAGCAAAATAAATAAATAAGAATAATCTTTTTTTTTTTTTTTTTTTTTACTTATTTTAAGAGTAGCCAATTTTTTTCTGCTTGTAATAAGTAAAACTAATTTTGCCAATAGAACACGTAAAATTTTCTTGATAGCCTTTTTATGTTACTATTTACCAACTTATTGTTTTTGTATCATGTTATCTTGTCTTTTGTGAAATGGTATAGTATTGTTATTTTATGTCATTATTTTCGTTCCATCTGCCTATCTGGACTGAGGAAATTAGAAACTGTCTATAATCTTGCATATTTTCACGGAAGTGTATATTAATATGCCTGATCCCTTTTTAAAACAAACTAAAATTGAAATAAATCAAATTAAGATTTTTGAAATAAGATGCATTTGTCTTAAAACAAGTTCCTATATTCACCGCAATGTTTCTCTTCAGGCAATTTTGTTTTATTTTGAGTGTGATTAGATATTTTGACTAGAAATTAGAAAAACATACTTGCTAAGATTTGAGTTTTTGCATTGTGGGGTCGATATTTTGGGCCGATACTGCATTTGACTCCCAAATAAATATAATGAAAGACGCAATGAAAAGTGATTTTACAACTCTTTTAATATAAAAAAGAACAAAGCATTTATAAAGAAATGATTAAAAAAAAAGAAACAGTGCATTTATAAACAAATATTTTAATAATTACTATACTGACAGAGTGTATGGGTTATGATTTAAGGCTGTTTGTGATTGTTGTCTCTTTATTAACCAACCTGGAGACTGCAAACTGAATTGCCCTTTGAGGATAAAAAAAGTTGTTGAAATTTATAATATCAATATTAATTGATATTGTATAATATTTATATAATATTATATAATAATATCAATACTCTAAATATAATGTTAAACTTGTAATGAAAATATACCTAAAAAAAAGTCTGTAAACGATGCAGAGTTTGGGGATCAGCCAACATATCCAACGTATTGGCCAATAAAGACACCAGGGAAAAAAAAGCAAATATCGGCCGACCAATGTATCAGTCTATCCTTAGTCAGAAATGGACTTTGACTCGTTCCGCTTCCTGTCTTGTGACTGATGAGGTTTTACCAGCTGACTACACGACATACTGTACGTAGAAAGCCCTCATGCTCTGCTCATGATTTAATAAGGATCTGCCAAAACACACAGGAAGGGGCACAAAGTAAACACACACACACCTGTTTTAACTGCTTTTCCTTAATGTATCTGGAAAAATCCTGGTACTTGTTCCTCTTTGGATTCATTCCAGAAACAAACTGGGCAACACTGAGGCTCTTTCAGGTTTCAGTTCAACTGTCAGCTTTCATAAAGTCACAAACGAACCAAAACCACAGAGCAGGTCAACGCAAAAACATCACGAAACAAAACGCAACAGGACAAATATGAAGACCGGCTGACCCTGAACATCCCACAAGAAGGTCTATGGTAGGGATGCACAATGTAATCAGCCCCCTGTCAGTATTGGCCTATATCGGCCTTAAAAAAAAAAAAATAATTATAAAAAATTAAATTTTTAAAAAATATTTTTTTTTTTAAAATATTTTTTTTTTATATTTTTAATATTTTTTTTTTTGTTCTAATTAATTTTTTTTTTTTTTTCTCCTCTCCCCCCCCCCCCCCCTCTCCTTTCCTCCCCCCTCTTTCCCCCCCCTTCTTTTTTCTCTTTTGATTTGACAAAAGAGATAAAGGATAAAGAAGGTAGATTTATAGCAGCCAAAGGAAAAATTGACAATGTCATGATAACTTTAGCAAATGTCTTTGTTCCTCCTGAGAGTGACACAAGATCCCTTAGATCTCTGATCGACAATTTCAGAAAGGAATCTTAATTTTTGCTGGTGATTGGAATACAGTACTAAATAACTCAGTAGACACAACACTAAAAGTATATGAACGACATAGAACAAGACTCCAATACTTTAATAAAAGATTTAGATCTGATAGATGTATGGAGAGACACAAACTAGAAAAAGATTTTACACATTACTCGGCTGTACATCAGATATACTCAAGAAGAGACTATTTCCTCATAAACTCAATAGACAGACATAGGATGATTGATTGTTCAACAGGGAGTTCGGATGTCTCCGACCATAACCTCATAAGTTCGACCAAAAAGGGGGGTAAGAAATACAGTTTGGAGATTGAATGAGAGTATTCTGAGTGATAAGAACTGTGTTGAAGAGATCGATAAAGAAATTAAAATATGTATTAAAGAAAACGACACAGGCGAGGTCGAGCCAACCATAATATGGGATACAATAAAAGCAATAATGAGGGGGAGACTCATTGCAAGAACAGCATCTCTTAATAAATTAAAAAGACAAAAGTATGATGAATCTGTCACAAAACTCAGGAATTTAGAGAGAGCAATCGAAGGATGAAACTTGAATGAAAATAAAAAATAGATGGCTTTATACCTGAATCTTTTGAGACTTGTTTAAAGTTTGAATGGTGTTTCTAGCTTAACCGGTGAAGAAGCCTTAGCGTTTTAAAGCAGCTGAAGTTTTTTTAAAGGTTTGAAGGCTTTTACATTGAATCCTGCTGGAACAATTGATCAATAAAATGATCAATAACTTGAAATCTATAACAGATATGAAAAAGTTGAACTCAAGCACACCATTCCAGAACAAGCTGAACATTTTAAAGTTTGAACGGCTTAAATGGGTTGAAGTATACCGAAGTTATGAATGACTGAAAATCTGTCTATAATAATAATAATAAATAAAAACAGGAATACAAAAAGGTGTGAATGCTTGAACAGCATTAACACAATAAAAACTGAAACTAATTACAAATCCAAAACTATTATAACCTTGCTGAGCTGTGGTGTCTGCTACCAGAAAAGCCTGCAAAAACTCTGTAGATCACCTGAAAGGTAAGCTAATGATCACAGCTTACACAATTACAAACTGTCCTTGGGAAAATGTTGACAATGTAGCAAGGTTACAATAGTTTTGGATTTTTAGTTAGTTTCAGTTTTTATTTTGTTTTAACTTTTTGTTTTTCAATTCAGTTAGTTTTAGTTAGTTTTTTGAGCAGATTTGCTCATTTTTATTAGTTTCTATTTTTGGAAAATGTTTAGTTTTAGTTTAGTTTTTATTAGTTTCAGTGTTAGTTTTAGTTTTTTGAGGTTTTCTTTTCAGTAAATTATAGGTGTTTGTCTGGTCTGACACTCAAAATCATCAGAAAGTCACTTGGAGTAAAACCAGTAGAGCAAAGTAAAAAGATTAAATAGAAGTAGATTTCAAATCCTACGGAAGAGGATTAGGGCCACTAGGAAAAAAAAAAAAGAATTCAAAAAAGCAAATTCTGACTTTATTCTCAAATTCTACTTTTTTCTCAGAATCTACTTTTTCCAAATTCTGACTTTTTCTCAAATTCTGAAATTAAGCAAATTCTGAGAAAAAGATCAAAGCAGAATTCTGACTCAAATTCTGCTCGAATTAAAAAAAAATCCTATTTTTTTTTTTTTTTTACTGTTCTGAAAAAAGCAAATCTAGAAGCAAATTCTGACTTTTCTCAAATTCTTTTTTTTTTTTTCTAGTGGCCCAATCCTCTTCCGACAAATCAACCCAAAAGGCCTATGTATTTTATTAATTTACAAAGACTAAAACTAAGGATGTTTCTGCAATAATTTTTGTTAGTTTTAGTTAGTTTTGTAAAGACAATACAGTTTCAGTTAGTTGTCGTTTTGTTAAAAACTGTCGTTTTTATTTTTATTTCAGTTAACTGAAATGTTTTTTAAATTTTAGTTTTCGTTTTTTCGTTAGTTTTAGTTAACTATAATAACCTTGCAATGTAGGGGGTTAAACAATAAGATGAAGGATGCAACTTTTTGCTGTTGCCATCATTGTTTTCCGGATGTCAGGTGTTGCTATGCTACGCTAACGCCACGTAAACAGCGACGTGAGCTGCAGGACAGGATGAGTTAGTGAACCATGACTGAAACACTCACGTCTTCTTCCTGCTCGTTCATTTCGCTCTCATTGCCCGACTGCTCCTCCGTCTCAGCTCCTCCCTCTTCATCATCATCATCGTCTTCCTCTTCAAGGCCCTCTCCTTCACTCATGGCGCTGGAGCGACCGTCCCTCTCCATGGCGAGGCCTTTAAAAGAAGAGGATCAGACATGGATGAATTGTTTTATTGTGATAAATGTTGTTGTTCTGTCTGTGGAACCAGGATGTAGGTGTAACCCATTACGGTGTAATTACACAACAGTGGTGACAGCTCAGATATGAAGTCAGGGCAGAGTTGCAGATCAGGTCTTGAGTGACTGGAGGACTGAGGTATGTCGGAGCCTGGTTAAAGTATGAAAGGTAAACAATGGCCCTCTGTTTGGCTTGGAGGGCCCTCCATCAATCACCCTCTGGTCACCCTCTAAAAACTCACACACACCAGCAGTGGAAAGTTACAGATGTATTTATAAATGTAAACTTTCAGCGTAAACCTGCAAAATCTTGATTCCACCCCCCCTCTAACTCATTAGATTTACCTGGAGATTCTTACAAATGTGTGACAACCTGGTTAAGAAATCTTTCCAGGTAAGTTTAAAGTACTTATTGGAGTATTTTTACGCCGTTGCATTGGTAGTTGGCTGCGTCAGCTTCCATTCGTCTCTGAGGGTGGAGCTGCCGTTCACATTGTTCTCTGCATTCCAAGTGAACACCTTGAAACTGTGAAACAAAGCTGTGCCACTGTGCTGCTATCAGGCTGATCTGTGCAGGCTGCAGAGCGAGATACACCTGCTACACAAACCTCTCTTCCTCTCGTTTTATTACGCATTTATGCATTCCTGAAAATTCTGACTTTTTAGATGATCTTGAACTTGGATACTCTTCAAAGACAGGGTTTATGTTGAGTAGGGCTGGGCGATATGGACCAAATATATCACAATATATTTATTCTAAATTACGATATATACCTATATTTTTACCCTAATTTGTCTGAAAGTTTCATTTCACATCAAACACCTGGTTTTTAGTATTGAAACATGTTTAGCGTAAAAGGTATCGCTCCACTGCAGAGATGGAACTGACAAAACACTGGTTATAAATCTAAGTAATTCAAGAAAGTTGGCTGGTTTTTATTATTTATGATTTGAAGTCTTGGGGAGGATTGTCTTCCAGACACTTTAAATAATAGGGGTGGGAAAAATATTAATACACCGAAATATCACAATATTTTCATATGCAGATACCATATCTATATTTAAAAACATGGTATTGATCTATTTTACTAATGAAATCTCATGAAATATTGTTTTGTTATGAAATTTCTGAACAAAACGATGATATCTCGTTAAGATTTCATTAGCAAAATAGATCGATACCGTGTTTTTATTAATAGATATGGTATCGGCATGTGAAAATATCGCTATATTTCAGTGTATCTATATTTTTTTCCCACCCTTATTAAATAATCAGTTGACTCCTTGTAGTCAGTGGAGGTGCAGCCGGGTCATTACGAAAAATATGCGATATAACGATACGTGTAAATATATCAGTATGTCGCACGGCCCTAATGTCCAGTTCCCAGCTTGAGTCAGTGATGCTGAAAACAATACCTGACTAATTCTTTTACATCGGCTCTGAAAACTTTGCCACTGCCTTCAGTTAAGATGGGAGTTTTCCCATTTCCTTTAATCTATTTGATGTACATTAACATTTTAACAGTGATGGCGTTAATTCTTTATTGACGTCCATTTATCACGTTTTTTTAGCTTTTTCTGTTGCCATTTCATTTCTTTGATTCCATTTGTACTCTTTAACATTACTTTTGCACGTTGCATTAAATGTTTTATGAGAAGCACTTTTAGTTGTCTTGTACATGAACTGTGCTATATAAATAAACCTGATTGCTTTGCATTTACTCTGTGTTTTCAGTCTCTGCACCCAGACTTCACTGTTCTGCCTCCAGATACTTGCATATTTTCTAATATATTAATGGCATGTGCTTTGATTTTTATCTACTATGGTCTGTCACTTTCTCTCAGCAGCTAATGATGGATAGATGACCTTTTCACTCTTGTTCTCCACTCAGGTGTCTTTGGTGAAAGAAAAAAGCCAATAAGGAAAGTGGAAGAAATTTTTGATGGTGAACCCTTTTCACACATGCACTGGAGTCCAGAAATGAGCAAACGCCAATATTTCACAAGTAAAATCTCCATAGCATCAGCAGGTGAGACAATGTGCAAACATGGCAGCGAATATTCTGGATAACTCGTTGCTAAAACGTCTTATGTGACCAGAAACGGAGAAAAGACCAAGCAGAGTCTCCAGAACATCACTGCATGGCTTCTTTACCTTTCTAATAAAGTTTACTTTGAAATTGTTAAAGTTAAATGGAGAAAAAACAAAACTGAACATTTTTATGTTTGTTTTACAAGACTTATCAGTTTTCTGTTTGTTGCTTTTGGTTTAATTCTTTTCACTCTGTTAAACTGTAAATATTTGTAAAAGCTGCTCGACCTGGATTTACTGAAAGCGTTTACTGTCACTTTTGAATGTTTATCTGGTTAGCATCATGTGGAACATTAAAAGAGACCAAACAGAGAAGACCGTCTGGCGCCTCACTATGGATGTTTTCCTCCTCCTCCTGTCTGCTACATGTCCTGATGGTTAAATGAGACCAGAATGATAGATAAAATGACAACAGAGCACAGATTATATCAACCACATCTTCATCTGTGACAATAGATATCGCCTAACAGAAGAAGACTGCATCAGATTATAAAAAACAATCCATCAAACAGAAGAAATGATGGTTGAATTAATTTGTTGATAAAAGAGAAAGCTTTACTTTGCACTGCAGGTTTTCCTGTGTGGTGAGAACATAAATCCATCAAGGGTCTTAACTCTGCAAGGTTTTACGAACCCGTTCAACAGCAAGAGTCACATATCTCTGCCTGAGCACTTTTTGTGACACTTCATCCTTTCAGCAAACGCCTTGAAAGTGTTCACCATTACGAGGAGGGATTCTGGTCCACTCGTCTTTACAACATTGCTTCAGTTCATTGAGGTTTACAGCATTTGTTTATGCACAGCACAGCATTTAAATCATGTTTTTTTCAGCCATTTTGGTGTAAATTTGCTTCTCCATTTGGGATCACTGTCCTGTTTCATGAGAACAGCTGGCATGACGGCACTATGGCTTCCACGATACAGAAAATGCAGCAGGAAGCATAGAACTTGGCAACAAGATCGACTACACCTATTCATGTCAGATTTTTATCATGGTGTCTGAGTCAAATGAATGAGGGATGCAAGGTGACAGTCAAATTTTGACCGCTGCAGCTTCTTGTCTGTGATATCACCGGCACTAGCAGGACTCAAGACAACGATTTTTTAAAAATGAATAAATGCACCTGAAAGGAAAAGTACACCCACAGAATGATGTGCCTTCATTTTCTACTCACCCTCATGCTGACCAAGACTCTGGAGCACTTTTTTAATATCTCAAATGCAGCCGGAGATCCCGTTTTTTTTGTTATCCGCCGACATTCATATGATGGAGTTCACAGGCGCGCAACACAAAAAGCTCCATAAAAGTCCACTAAAGCTTGTCAATATTCTTCCATGCTGCTCATCCAATGTAATCCAAGTGTCCTGAGTGGGTAGCGTCCAGAATTTACTTGAAATGACATCAAATATATTTTTAGAACCTAAACAGTAGAACATCACGCTTCCCTGGTGCACATCCATGAGTTCACGACACTATGGAAGCCGCCGCAGACAAGATCTCGGGTTCTCCTTCTTTCCTCTTCTATGCTTGCATTAACGGCAGAGTGGGCGCTGAACGCCGCGGCTTCCGTAGTGTCTTGAACTCGCATGGGCGCACTTTGCAGAAGTAAGATGTAGTACTGTTAAGGCTATAAAAATATACTAAATGATGCTATTTTGAGTAAATTCTGGACGCTACCCACTCAGGACACTTGGATTACATTGGACGAGCAGCATAGAGGAATATTGACAAGTTTTTGTGGATTTTTATGGACCTTTCTGGTTCAGTCCCCAGTGAACTCCATTATATGAAAGTCGGCCGATAACCAAAAGCCTTTCGATCTCCAGCTGTGTTTAGATATTAAAAAAGTGCTCCAGAGTCTTGGTCAGCATGAGGGTGAGTAGAAAATGAAGGCACATCATTCTGTGGGTGTACTATTCCTTTAAGTGTCTCTAGATGCAGCTTTGCAGACCTTTTGTAGAGAGAAGACACTTTTCTCTTTTTTCCTCCTGTAATGTCATTATCTTCAACATTTTACATACAAACTGAGGCCTGGAGAGTCTGAGTTGTAGCTATTCAGCTTTTTTCAGCAGTTTTTCTGATCTTCGGCTGAACTTGCTGGGACATGAACTCCTACTCACTGTAAAATGAAGGACTCCACATAGTTTGTAAATAACAGTTCCCCCCTCTCAGATTAATTTTAACAATTGCTTCTGTGAGATCATTGCAGATGTATTTCCTCCTTGATATTGTGTTAACTTGAACGTTACAGATAAGGGAACTAAAAAATTCCTTTCATGTTTTATAAATTGTTTTTGAAATTTTTGGTTTAGTTTTTGTTAAATATGTGTAATTTGCCATGCGTTTTTGTTCATCTGAGGTTGTATTTTACTTTTATAACCTGGTAAGGCCCTGATATACATTTATATACATTTGTTTTTATCCTACTAAAGGATAGACTGATACATCAACAGGCCAATATTTGCGTTTTTTGCTGGTATAAGCATCAGCCGATACACCCCCACTCAGCATAATTTACAGACAGGCAGCAGCTTCTTTTATATATAAAAGTATATATTATGTTTGTTTTTGTTTGATTTTTTTTTTTTTTACAAGTGCACTGTTTCTTTTTTATATATTCAATACAAGTTCAATAATTCCATATAATATTTGTTTACAAGTGCACTTTTCTTTTTATATAATAATTTGAAGTCTTCTTTAACTGAAAAGAGTTTTCAAAATTAGTTTTCATTGTGTCCTTCATAACATGAATATAATGAAGGACAATTAATTTTGGGGTCAAATGCAGTATCGGCCCCAAATACCGCCAGGTTGTATCAGCCATCGGCTGAAGCTAATGAAATAATATCGGCATCGGCCCTAAAAAACATGTATCGGTTGATCCCTAGTCCTAATATGCAAAACCGTAGAAATATTTGTTATTTTCTGTTAAGATTACGACCACCTGGCTGAACCTGAGCAGGCCCTTCTTACAGTGCCAACCAAACCTCGGACTAGTCAGGGTGCGGACAAGGAACACCAGAGGTTTAGGGTGTCTTTCAAGTGAGTGCATGTGTTTGGTATGCGTGTGTTTCCATAAGCTAAACCTAAGAGATAAAGCAGATGATAAGCGATGCTGCAGCATCACCCTCCTACACACCAGGGAATGCTGCTCAGCGGGGACGACAGAGAGCGGTGAAACTGGAAACACCGGCTGCTCTGCAAACACCTGCACATGTAGGATTTCAAGCCGGATGCAGACAACTGTCTCTGGGGCTCGTGTTGATGAGTGCGTGTCGCAGCCTGCTCACCTAGTTTGACGAGCACTTCTCTCTCCAGGTCGGTGACTTGCTTGATGGCCTCCTCCAAGGAGCAGCTGAGTCTCATTTTGGGCCTGAGCAGCTCCAGGGTGTCGCTGATCATGTAGTCGATGTCGATGGGGAACGGGTGGTCTTTGGTCCAAACATCCAGGCTCTTTTTCCACCAGATGTACCGCTACAAACACACAGCATTTCTTGATTTTGTCTTTATTTTCGCAGAAATCTTTGTGTAAGCATTCACTTATAAGCACAACAAATCACAGACTAGAGGTGTGGTGGGAATAAAACCTGCCTGGAAGTAGATGAGGAAACAGTCCAGCTTCCTCTTACTGGATCCACGATCGAAGTACTGTCCGCAGGTGTCCAGCAAGGTGCAGACCAGGCGAATGCGGAACAGGTGCTCTGGTGGGTCCAGAGGACTGGCGCTGCCGTCCTGATTCACCCCGAAGGAGATGAAGGAGAAGAGGGTGCGGAAAATGACTGCCGACTCCACCATGCGGTAGTTGTAGAGCTCGCCGAGGAACTTGGCGCTGCTGATCCGTCGCTGGTTGAACTTTGGCTGGTTGACCTGGAAGATGACGAGAGGTGGAAATAAGATTTAAAACGCAAACATGAAATACTCTAATTATTGGACAGGAATAATGTTTTACTGTCCAAACTTGTCTTCTGTTAAAGTACGCAGCACAGTGATGCATTTTAAAGTTTAAAAATATTCACAACAGAGTTCAACCAGGTTGACAGCTGGAGTTTGACCAGATTGAGTGAACAGCTCGATTATTTTCCTTTACAGCTGTAGATCTGCTGCTGTGTTTTGGATCACTGTCCTGTTACATGAGTCACACAAGCTTTAGCTGTCACACAGATGACATCATTCATTCATTTCTGTTCATTTTCTGCCTCATATTTGACCAAAATATTTATACAGAACAGTTGACAGTCCACTTCAGAAAGTAATTTCAACTGTGTGGCACGCTGTTAATTAGCTTTAGCTTCACAAAGTGGATCATAATTGATTAAATGATAGAGAAAACTGTAAAATCTCGATTAAATGAGGCTAAGAGGTAAAAGCTGCCTATTTTCTTCCATCTATCCAAGGTTGAAACATGGAGGCTGCAGGTTCAGGAGGGAGACCCAGATATCCCTCTCCCCAGCGACACTCTCCAGCTGGGACTCTACAGTGTTCCCATGCTAGAAAGGATATATAATCCTATCAGCAGGTCCCAGGTCTGCCCCTGGCCTCTTCCCAGTCGGATGTGCCTGGAAAACGTCTGAGGGGAGACAACCAGGAGGCATCCTAATCAGATTTTTTTTTTTTTTTTTTTTTAAACTGCAGTTCATAAAACAATGAGCAGAATGACAGAAGTCATTCAACTCAGCTTAAAAGATAAAATGTGCATAAAATCTCAAATTAAATCAGACAAATGTAATAGAAAGCATATACAAAAGCAGCTATGAGAAGCCTTCACCTGAGTCTCCTCATGTCAGCAGCATCTAAACAAACAAAGCAACACTGTTCAACAGCAGCGGTCAGTGCAGAGGGGGAGGTACTGTAGTAGGAAGGTTGTCGAAGAGGAAACCACAAGACCACATGGATTAGAAAAGAAACATAAACCAAGAAACATTTTTTGTGTATTTCAGTAATATCTGAGTTAATCTTTTAAATAGTGATTATCTACTGACCGTTTGTCTGAAAGAGAAGATGAGGAAGAGATGAGGTGATGTGTTAAACTAGCTGCTTTCTTCCCGCTTTTGTTTTTGTAAAGCCACGTCTCAAACCGCACACTTGCACGCAGTGCGCAATGTGTACTTCGTCTTTAGTGCACACTACTGTCGCTAAATGCTGACCTGAACAGAGCACTGCACTTACCGGAAGTGACGGGCTAGCATTGACAGCTAACAAGAGCTAACTCTGAGCCGGTATAACCGCAGCCTCAAACACATGACCAGATCATAACTATCAGGGAGTGAACAGCTTGGTAGCTACAATATACACAAGTATGTCTAACTAATTTCATCAATGTTACTTAAATCAGAATAATATCGCCTCCGATGCAGCAGGAGTCGCCAACGCTTCGTTCACCGCCATTATTCAGCTCTGAAAGCAGTTCAAATGTCCCGCCTCTTCCGCTACATCAGCAAGATGGCATCCATAGTGCGAGTAGCGTGCTTGGTTTTGCACTTCGTTTTTGGCCATTATTAGGGCAACATCCTGGTACTTTCAAAGCACTGAACTTTGACTTAAACGACAGCATGAACGCACAACTAGGGATGGGCGATATTTTATCGGGTGCGATATATTGTCAAAGAAATTCCCCACAATAATGATTTGAATTTATTGTTTTTATCGTGATATGACAATTTATCAGGTTGTGTTTGCAGTTGCACTACTTTGGGTTTTTTTAATAAGCCAAGTTAGTTTTTCTGTTTGCATCGTTTGAATAAATGTGGAATTTGGTCTCTCATGTTTCAGACTTGTTTGATTGGTGTCACTACAGTTTTGCAATACAGGTGCACTACTTGAACTTAATTGATATAGTTAAGTGGCTTCTAGTAAATTGTAGGGCTTTCAAGACAGAATTTAGTGACAGATTTGCTGATAGTTTTTATCGTCACTTATCGTTACCGTGATAAATGAGAGAAATTATCGTGATACATTTTTTAGTCCATATCGCCCATCCCTACGCACAACACACTCAAAGATAGTGTTTGAAGTGCTAAAGTGCTGAAGTGCAGAAGTGCAGAAGTGCTGAAGTGCTGAAGTGCTGAAGTGTGCGGTTTGAGACACGGCCAGTGACTCCTCCAGTCAACAGATCCAACAAAAGTTCAATATCTTAGATTGGCTGGGAGAAAAAAAAGAAGATGGACTGTGACAAAAAAAGACGATGCTGTTAACAGCAAGGAAATGAGAGGCAGGTGTTCACTGGCATTCCAGATGTTCTTCATGCTCAGGTTGGTGTAAAGAGCCGTCATCTCTAAGCCCCTCCTGACCTGGTCGATAGGCTGGATAAAACAAGCTAGGTGTGGTGGTTTGGGGTTTCCGGATCCCTCTCAGGGGAAGCGATTTGGACACAGACAGATGCAGGACTCACTGGAGAGATTGCATCTCTCAGCTGGTTTGGAAACTGGAGGAGGAGCTTAGACCGCTGCTCCTGATAAGAAGCAGAAATAGGACGTATGGATGAGTGTAGAAGTCTGAGAACTGAATTCAGGACTTGAAATGAAACCATTACTGCTCCATATTCTCACAAAATTCAGAATATCGTTACAAACGTGCTTCATGTCTGACACTTGTTTGCTTCTTTGTTTGTTGCTTGTAAACAGGAAGCCTGATGAGGTGATAAGAGCTGTTTTTCAAGCCTGAGAAACTGCATCTTAATGATCTGAAGGTGAAGTGAGGTTGTAATTCAGTTTAAATCTGCACACTTCGATGATGTGGCTTTAATTCAACTTTAAAAGGTCAATAGGAAGGCTTGATTTACTACCACTGCAAAAGCAGTGGGTGTGTGAGGAGGCAGCGTTGAAATAAAATGGAGCTCTAGTTGGTGAATGTTTACAGGCTCTCACTCTTCCACCGGATCAAACAGGTTCAAGCATGGTGCAAAACAACGTGGTCATTTGAACTCCGAAAGTTGACATGGTTTTTCACACGTAGCTGCACTCAGTCTTCACAGCAGTGACAGTAACAAGTTTTCCTGTCAGTCAAACATCAACATGTCGGTCATGATCTGCTTCTGCTTTGGTTTGTATTCCTTTTTATTTGCTGCACATTACCTCACCATTCTGAGCCCCACTTCATCTGCAGCATAAAAAACAACATTTCCAGGGTTTGATGCACAGTTATTATTTCACCAGAGTGCAGATTTTCACTGTAGCTGCAGCTGATGTAATACTAAATACTGCAGCTGAAATCAATACAAGCTTTTACTTTACAGACAAATTAAAGGCTGCAGCCTCTTTTGTACCACTTATGAATGTGCAGGAGTACTTCAAGATAACTGAATGTTTTTGTACTCAATTAAAAAAAAGATACAATGAATTTACAAATAGCATAAAGAGCAGAACATGATCATGAAAATGACTCGTGAGAGTTGGGAGATGATTTTAAAGCCATCAAGATGAATAAAATATGAAAATTAAAGCTCTAAAATAAACCTTTACTTCTAGTTTCTTCAAAAGGCTGAGAAATATAGGTTCTGGAGTCAAGTCTTTTTTCAGATTGCTTTCAAATGTTTTTTAGGATGACATTTTAAGCTGTCAGGGTCTCATCAAGCACAGCCAGCAGCAGAAAGCTGTGCATTTGAAGTCTGAGAATTGAGAGGTCAGCGGCTCCGAAAGCAGGAGGGACGGTTAAAACGTGCAGCACGAGTTAAAGCTGAATGTTAAAGCATGAATGTGCTAAAAATTTGTCCTCTGTTTGTGGATCCTTCAAGGCTTCGGGGCAAGCGTGCTTTGGGTGGTGAACTGCTGGAACACTGCAGGCGGAGCTTGACCTCATTTTCCATTGCAGGAGAACAAGAAGTGCAACTTAAATAAACCTCCAACAGGAACCAACCAGCTGAGGGGCTGCGCAAACTCTTGTCTTTACGCTGCATATTGAGGTTTCAAACAACTCTGAGTGCAACTTGGCAGTTGTTATATTAAACCAAACCCTGCAAATTGCATCTTAAGTTAAATGTATATACAATACAGGCTGAAAGTTTAGACACACCCATTAAAGACAGAAAAAAAATCCACCATCAGTAAAATAAGTTGAAACTGACATAGTAAAATAATTTTTTTTTGACAAAATCATGATATCAGTTTTGAATTGTGATTCAACAGAAATATAAAAAACAAATAAAATAAAACAAGCATGATGGGGCTCCTGATCTAAAATTTTATTGAGCAACACTTTGAGGCAAATCACTGCAAACTTCTGCACCTGTTAACAGGTATTTTGGTCCACTGTTCATGAGCAAGGTGCTCTAATTTTTCTGGGACTTGTTTTTTATTATTATTATTATTTTCAAAAACAACAATTCAAAATCAATTTTTTGTTTTACTAAATTATAATTTGGTAAATTTTTATTACTTTTTTCATTTTCTTATTATTTCAATTACTATTGTGAATTTAGCATTTTCTTTAATTGGAGTAAGTCTAAACTTTCAGCCCATATTGGATATAAATATCCTGATGATGCTATATTGTCTCTAAATATTGGTTTTAGTAGTTAAATGTAACACGAATGCAAATCCTCATCACTGCATCTCTCTTTACCTCCATTCCCAGCCGGATGTCCTCCAGCACTCCGTCCACCACATGGATGCCCACGTCCTCCTGGTAGGCCACCAGGCCGGCCAGCAGGTTGGCCACGCAGTGGATGCTGTTGTACTTGACGTTCCAGATGTTGACCATGCAGCAGATCAGGTAGCCCTTCGCCTCGGGGTCCTGCCAGGGCAGCTTGCGCATCTGCCTCAGCACCTTCTCTGTGGTGACTTTGGACAGGTCCTTGTAGAGCAGCTTGCGGATGTACTCCTGCAGCGGCGGCCTCTTCTTCTTCACCGTTTTCTCCATGGGCGGGGGGTTGCAGTAGTAGTAGGCGTTCTCCACCATGGTCACATAGCGGGCATCCAGATGCTGTGCCTGCTTCTTGCGCATCATTTGTTCCTGTGATGCAAAAGGATTTAACTGATTATCAGACAATAAAAAATGTAATTTCAGTCTTCATAACTTCAAAATGTACATTTATGAGCCTCCACAAAGCCATTTTTCTACTTCTCCTAATCATATTTCTGTCCTCTGCTTTGGCTGATGCAGAGCAGTGATGGTTGGTACTGACCAGCAGGACGCTGGTGCGCAGGTGAGAGTCTGGGGATCTGAAGAGGAATCGGCCGCAGGTTTCCAGCAGCGTGCACGCCATCTCAATGTGGTGATGGGTGAAATCAGACAGCAGCATCTGTTGAGCCGAACAAACAAGCACACACACATTTAATAACTTTACATTTTCCTCACGAAAAACAAAGAGGAGGAGCCTGTTGGCTGGAAGTTGCTGGTGCACGACTACGATCAACACACTGGTTTTAAAGCCAGGGATGCTGAAAAGGCTTTTATTTGTTTAAATTCTGCCAGATCAAATGAAATTTTTCAGTAGTTTATAACTACTCTGGCAGATAAACATGATTTATTTGGATTTATACAAGTAGAGACATGAACTTTTAGGATGAGGACAACTAGACATCCTTATCTTAACATGTAGAGTGAAATGGAGCGATGGTTGAAGCCTAGCTGCACCATCTAATTAGCCTACTAATCTTGTCCCAGTGTATTTTTGCATTTCTCTGTTGCAACAGTGTGTAAAAATATGAAAAAACTCTTGTTTTCAACCAATGAGATCCACACTGTCTCTTGGGATTATGCTGTAGTAACCGACTTCTTCTGTGTACCTGATGAGAGCTCCTCGTCCAACTGCAGTCCTAAAGTTTTCCAGTCAGACTAAAACGCCCAGATGAAGCAGTTCGGAAGTAAATTTCCTTTGCATGTTTACCTTTTAACTTTACAGTGGTCATACTCCTGATTAACTTGTTTAGATGTTTAAAAACTGTTTTTACTCAGAAAAATACGTCATCCAGAACATACTGAATAACACACACAGTTTTGCCAAATCTTGAATCAATTCTCCATTTTTACGTATAAAAAGCAGTTAATGTTGCATCGAACAGATCAATTTTTCATTCAGCAATTCTTCTCCAAAAATGTCCACATGAGCCCAAATTTGTCAATGCTGAAATAATAAAAACTGTATATTTAGTAAATTTTCAGTTCAGTGTCGCATCATCTGCGCAGTTTTTGATCCAAATAAAAAAATACTTTCATGTTTTCTGCATGTTTTTCAGAAAACTATTAAAAACAATTTTTTCTTCAAAAAATTAATTGAATGAATAAATACATTTAAAAAAAGTGAAATATTAGGTCCTTCATTTAAGATTTTTAAACCATCAATTTGAAAAAAAAAAAAAAAAAAGAAAACAAAAAAATAACTAAGCTGCTTGATATTGGCTTTCACACACAAATGATGCTGTATTAAATTTAAAAAATGACGTTGCTTCATTTTGGGAGTTATATTCTAAGCAGTTAAAGGCAGATAAGTTTTCATATCAGTGTCTGTCCATCCATCTTCTTTGGTTTATCCAAGGTCAGGTCTAGAAATCAACAGGTCAAGGAGGGAGACCCATACATCCATCTTTCCAGTGACACTCACTGGAAAGATGGATGCAAAATATATCCCTTTTGGGATCCTGGTGGATCCCAAAAGGGATATATCACCCCTCCATCGAGTCCTGAGTATTCCCCGGGGTCTCCTCCCTTTAGAACGTCCTGGAAAACCTCTGAGGGGAGGCATCCTAATCAGATCTGTAAACCTGAACCCAGCCACCCTCCTATGAAAGCTCATATCAGCCACTTATATTTACACACCTCTGGTTACCACTTGGATCTCATGGCCATAGGTGAGGGCTGGAGTGTCGCATCACTGCTGATGAAGATACTTAGAGTCATCCTCAAACTTATTCATACCTTCTCATTTTTAAAAAAAGTGCTTAATTCACAACAGTAATTCAAATAAAAAAACTAAAGAGACTAGTAATAAAGAAAAATTTACAAAATTATAATTCAGTGAAATAACATCTTGTTATTTAATTGTGGTTGAAAATAATTAAAAAGCAAACAAACAAACATAAAAAACTGTCCCAGAGGAACAGAGGACCAGCACACCTGTCAACAGGTGCGAAGTCTTTTTGAACATTACAGAAAACACCTAATTGCAGTGATTGCCTTAAAATGTTACTCAACAAAATTTTTGCTTCGGAGCCCCATCATGCTTGTTTTATTTTTTTGTGCGTTTGCTTTTAATAATTCCTTTAAACCACAATTCAAAATCAATGTCATGATTTTCATCAAATTTTTATTTATTATTACTTTTGTCAGTTTCAAATTATTTTCCCTTCTTTAATTAGAGGGTATGAATCATTTTGAGGACAACTGTAAACTCCTTTGCGGAAGATAAGGACTCATTTTCAACCTGAAGGAAGCACGCAATTCTTTTCTTTATCAGTATGAGCTTACTAATAGGTTACACTGTTATCGTCCCACTTAACACATACACGTATATTTAGCTCTAAGACCCAGCGGTGCCTCAAGTTCAACCTGCCTTTCTTCCTCTGAGGCTCACAAGCAGGACAGAAAGGTGCATCTGTTCCCCCTGACTTGTGCTGCATGAGAACGGCTAAAGTTACATCCTCGGGTTTCTGATGCAGCTCTCTGTTACACAAAGCCTTTCAAGAAACCAAACAAACACCAGCATCCTGCTGAAGCATTTGTTTCAGACCTCAGATTGTGATTTTTCACCCACCTTGAGACAATGAAGCGTGTCCGTTTTTGAGAACATCTTGAACTTGGCCAGCTCCCCGACGAATCTGACCGTTTTATTTTTGGTCTCTATGTTGATCTGGTCCTTCTTCCGGATCTAAAAGCACACATTTAACACATCAGTCTCTTCATCCAAGTAACTGTCATAGGGGGGAAAAAGGTAAGGAGACAAACCAACACATCCTCTATCTGATCTCAGGTATCAGAATGTAATACTTAATCTTACTCATGTAACTAACTGGCTTAATCAGATTACAATAAAAATCAGCATTTAATCAGACAACAGAGGACCTACATGAAACCTGAAGTCTCCCTTCAGCATGGAGCAGAGGTCCTCAGCCACGTCAGACATGCAGGGATGCAGAGTTGCCACCAGGCGAGAATAGAAAGGCAGAAGATCCAACCTGCAAGAGGAGAATGAGTCAGCGCTCCACTAACCTTCAAACCATAACTCAGGATGATAGCACCCCTCTGTGGTTCTGTAGGGTATGAAATATGCCAGATGTTACTCATTATTCCCATTTTTGATCTTAATTTTAATCCAGTTTATCTTATTTCAACTTATTTTTCATATGAATTTAATTCCAATATTATCTATTTTATTAAAATTTTTAATCTAATTAAATTTCATTTACATTTTTGTAATGTTAAGATGACTTATTTGCACCCCTCTGTGGTTCTGTAAGGTATGAAATATGCCAGATGTTACTCATTATTCCCATTTTTGATCTTAATTTTAATCCAGTTTATCTTATTTCAACTTATTTTTCATATGAATTTAATTCCAATATTATCTATTTTATTAAAATTTTTAATCTAATTAAATTTCATTTACATTTTTGTAATGTTAAGATGACTTATTTGCACCCCTCTGTGGTTCAGGGTATGAAATATGCCAGATGTTACTCAATATTTCCATTTTAGATCTTAATCTTAATCCAATTTAATTTCAACTCATTTTTCATATGAATTTTATTCCAATATTATCTATTTTATTAAAATTTTTAATCTAATTAAATTTTATTTACATTTTTGTAATGTTAAGATGACTTATTTGTACCCCTATGTGGATCAGCAGGGTATGAAATATGCCAGATGTTACTCAATATTCCCACCTTCTATCTTAATTTTAGTGAATTTAATTTCAATATTATCTATTTCAAGTTCAATTTTAAATAATTACATTTTATTTATACTTTTGTCATGTTAAGACGACTTATTTGCACCCCTCTGTGGTTCTGCAAGGTATGAAATATGCCTGATGTAACTCAATATTCCCATTTTAGATCTTAATTCTAATCCAATTTATCTTATTTCAACAAATTTTTAATATTAATTTGATTTCAATATAATCCATTTTATTCAAGTTTTTAATCTAATTAAATTTTATTTATATTTTTGTAATGTTAAGACGACTTATTTCGACTTAGAAAAAAAATCAATGGTGAAAAATCAATTAGAACAGTGTAATATCTCTTTGGAGATTAACAGCAACTCCCTGCTGGTGAACAAATAAAGTAGAGAAGTTTCTATCATATTATTAGTAAATAGAAAACAACATTCAGCTTTGTTATTTTTATGATCCTTCTCTAAACTTCATTTTCATCAGCAGACTCCTGGACCGGCCTACCTCTGCCTGGGGACAGTGAAGAGGGCTCGGACAAGCTTCCTCCTGTTCGACTTGGTGTTCATGTTCATGCAGAAGTCCATGGCAGCCTGCAGGAAAGCAGAGGACTCATAAGTTTAAAGATTTCCTTCATGCAAACAACCTGCAGGGACAGATGTGGGGTCTATATAACAGCAGACTGATTCCTGTTGGTGTGTCAGCACCTTGTCGATGAGGTCTCTGTTGACACAGTTGGGGAGCTGCTGGATGAAGGCATCCACAATTAGCTTCAGGTGTGACCCCGTGCTGGCCTCCTCGTCCTCTTGTTCTACATATAAAACAGAAGCTCATTCAAACAATCCTAACAAAATCAAGCAAAGGTAAAAGGATGAGGAAGGTTCACATAAAGAAAAGTAAAACCAAACACACAGATCACAAAAATTAGATGTCAGAAGTTTGGAGCCTGAACAATATGAGTGTATGGATACTAAAGCAGGTATTTTAAAAGATGTTTTTCCTTAATTCTGCAGATTTACAGTCATCCTTGAAATTATTCATACCCTCCAGTTAAAGAAAAGGCTAAACTGACAATAGTAATTCAAATAACAAGAAACCCAGGAAACTAGTAATAATGGTGTAAAAAGGTGAAAATAACCGAATAAAAAAATTGCAATAAAAATTATAGTAAAAAAAAAAAAAAGTGGTTTAAAATAACAATTTTAAAAAAACTAACCAAGCAAAACTGTCCCAGACACATTAGAGCACCTTTCCCATGAACAGTGGACCTGTCAACAGCTGCGGACAGTCTTGTCTTGATTGGACGTTACCGAAAACACCTGATTGCAGTGATTGCCTCAAAGTGTTGCTCAACAAAATTTTAGCTTCAGAGCCCCATCATGCTTGTTTACTTGTTTTATTTTTTGTGCATTTGTTTTTAATGTTTTTGTTGAACAACAATTAAAAATCAGTGTCATGATTTTCATAGAATTTTTATTTATTATTTTGTCAATCCCAACTTATCTCACTTATTTTTTTTTCCTTCTTTAATTGGAGGGTATGAATAATTTTGAGTACAACTTTAAGTCCAAAAAGACTTGCTCACCTTGCTCATCCAGCAGCTTTTTAGCCAGTTCTTCATTTTCCACCTCGTCTGCTCCCTCCAGTTCAAGAGGCTCATCTGTGATGTCCAGAGCTTCCAGTTCGAGCTCCAGCTCTTCTGTGGTGCTGGCCACATCCTTCCCCTCCCTGCCATCTGAAGCCGACAGAACCAGCAGCTCAGTCACAATAAACTCTGCATCAACCTCTTTTTCCTTCCATCTTTGCAGTGACAACATATCTACCTTTAGCATCATCCCTGTCTTTCCCCTGGCTGCTCTTCTCATTGTCCTTGAAGAGGATGGCAGGAACGAAGGCCTTCAGGTCCACCAAGTTCTCATAGAAGTTACGAGCATCCTCATCCTCCCAGATTCCTCCTTCCAGGTCGTACTCGCCAGGTTTCCCCGGGGTGAAAATGTCGATGCCAGGACCGTGCTCTGAGAGATCGCAAAAAACAATACTAAACAGGGTTCTTGCAGGTTCCAGCAAGTTAAATTTAAACCCTTTTAAAGACCATTTAAGACCAACATGATGGAATACCAGAAACATTCACATGATCCCAGAAATACAAAACCTTTTTTTCTATTTTTTTACTAATTTAGTAATTAAAAACTTCCTTGCATTAAAAAAGAGACTAAAGCAATTCAGAACTAAAACTGATATCAAAACTGTATCTTTTTAACCAAAGTAACCTCTGCAACATAACACTAATATCTGTCTTTATCCTGCTGAGACACTGAGGCTGTCAGACATGATGAAATCGTTATAAGAAAACGTAAAAACGTAAAAACAAGTAGTTGTCATGGGATTTGTAGTTTAATCATCGCGTACCAACACCCGTGCAGAAGCTATCTGAGCCTCTTAGAAAGATGGACAGCATCACCTTCTGATTGATGTGTTTTAGTCAGTATATTCTATGTGGCCAAAACTTCTAGGGAATTAATAAAAGTAATAAATTAATCGTGTGGCCATCATCTTAATGCGAGGCTGTGCAAATCTTCATAATTGAGGAGGATAAAGTAGAATTTGATGGATTAGGTTAACAGCTGTAAAAAAAAAACAAAACAAAAAAAAAAAACCACCTAAATGCCCAAATTCAGCTTTTCTCACTTGTAATAACTTTGTTTCTGGATACTCAACAATAAAAGTTGCACATGTAAAGCTTGAAAACTATCAGAAACTTCATAAATAAGGAAGATAAACATTTTCTGGGAAATTCGGTTCACTGCTGTGACAAGACCAAAGTCAGCCTCTCTCATTGAGGTAATGCCAAAATTAGATTTTTAACATGGTATTAGCAACAACTTACCTATTTATGCAATCATTTTCTGAAATAAATCAGTTAGTTTGACAGAATAAACTCTTTGCAATAATGCCTTTTTGATCGCCCTAAAGTCCCCAAATTTATTTGATAAATGTAAGCTGAATTTTTGTTTTTACAATGTTTTGGCCCCTGAAATCATCCTTTGATCCCCAGTTTGGGAACTAGTCTAAATCAAGTTTAAGACCTTGGATGAAAAGGTGGCTGTTTTTGAGCATTTTAAAGACACACAATGGAACTTTTAGCAGTTTTCTCAGTGACCCCCCCCCATCAGCGGCGAAACTAGCACCCATCTAGTATCATACCTGCACTGTGATTCACTCCAGCCAGTAAAAGACAGTCTTATCTTGATTCTTGTTCTGTCACTTCCTCTCCTCCTTTTCCTCTCTTCCTACGGGAATGTTTTCTTGCATTTCTTTACCGAATCCGACATGATGCACGTTCAAAAGACCCGCGGTCTTCATACCTGGTTCATATCCGTTTGCTGGTAAGTGACGCGGTGCTGCAACCAATAGTCGGCTGCAACGTCACAGTCGCGTCCCGGATGGGAAGCTTACATGCTGCTGTTTCTGAGCCTCGGGACGCCTCTGGGCAGCGACGGCTCAAAAATGCACATCATGAAAGTTGGTGTGCCAAAAAAACGAGTCAGAAATGCAGATTTTTAAGGTCTAAAAGTTCCGTTGTGTGTCTTTAAAGGTACAGCATGTAAGAATTACTGACATCTAGTGGTAAAGATGGGTATTTGAAAGAAAAGATGTTTTCTTTCAAATTACTTCATATTCCAGCACTGTAGTGAATGTATGGTGGCCGTTAGTGGCCAAAATTCTCTCAGACATAAAGATGCTTTCATGTGTGAGTGGATCCAGCGGTCTCGGGTGTAGCTATGACTGTACTGAGTAAATATTTTTTATGTCTATTAGGGCGTTACTTATCCCAAACAGTCTAACTCCTATTAAACAAAGCTGGTACAGCAGTTTTAAAGTTCAGAGGGTTCTTACTTCACTCACATTGTTTTGTCCATTCAGGGACACCGTAGTAAAAAATGGAACAAATATGGCAGCCTCCATATGTGCACCACCCAGCAAGTAGATATAAATGACTCATTCTAAGAAAATAAATATATAACAGCTATTCTAGTGCAGCGATTACAGATCAATAGAAACACAGTTTTAAATTATATATCACATTTATCTGCCATTGACCTTAGATTTTTTACATATTGTACCTTTAAGGTCTTAAATACAAAGATTAGAATTTTAGACTTTTGAAGACCCTGCAAGAACCCTGATTAAAGTAAAAGACAAACATGATGAGCGTAATTTGTTCAGGGCAGAGAAGTGACACACCTTCCTGCACAGTCTTGTCTTGAGGCAGCTCTGGCATGTTCTCATCCAGCAGGTCAGCCAGGGACTGAGTGTTGGCCAGCAGCTTCTGGTAGGAGGTGGCGAACTCTTCATACTGCTTGTGTCGGTCCTCGCTCAGCTCACCTTTGGAATGTAAGATGCGCCTAAAAAACGGGAAACGTGTCAATCAGAATTCAGACACAAAACCAGCAGAAAAACTGAATGAAAGGCTGCCCACTGACCTGTTCTGCCTCTCAATGTTCTGCAGCTCCCGGTGGTCCTTCTTCAGGTGCTTGGTGAGGGATGTGAAGTACTCTCGGAGAAGGTTCTGGAAGGGCTGCTGCTTCTCTGTGCTGATGATCTCGCTCGGAGGGAAGCCCAAGCCAAACTTCTCACCTGCCAGTTTCACCTTTCGGGGCACCAGACCAGCGATGTCGTCTCCACAGTGCTTGCAGAAGCTGATCACCACCGACACGTGCGTGTGCGTCTCCCGGTCCGTCCCAATGATGTTCTTCAGCTGCTCATAAATGAGCGAAAGACCCTCTTTGTCTGTGAAGAGGCCAACGATGGTCAGCTCGGCGATGAAGCGCAGGTCAGTGCGCAGTTTGCTCACGTTGGGCGCCTTGTCCTCCTTCCTCGCTTCAAAGTGCTTCTTCCACGACTGCAACAGCAGCGGAGCAAACTCGGCGTAGCGCTGGTGGAAGAGGGAGCACAGATGGACGGCGCAGCCGACATCGGAGATCTTCAGCTTGGCCTCCACAACGGAGCTCACCGCCTCGCCGATGTACTTGCTGAGGTTGAGTGAGGCAAAGTCGTTGGAGAGTGCGTCTCGCTGCTGCTCGGTGAGCGTGCGCAGCTTCTTGACGAAGGCGGTATTCTTTTTAAGGCTGGAGTCCAGTCGGCTGAAGAAGGCCTCCTCAGGACGACATTCGTGGGCGCTCTGGTTCTTGCTGCGGAGCTCCTTCCTGCACTGGTGCCGCTCCCAAGCTTCCTGGTGCAGCTGATGCCCTTCTTCCTTTTCCCTATGGAAATTATTTCAAGAAAAAAAATCAAAATGAAAAGATAGATGATGAACACAAAGCGGAAGAAACACATTTCACCTCTCATGGCTGAGCAGATGTCCACTTTTGCTTTTCACTGCTGACAAAATCAGCTGTTTGTCATGTTGCAGGACTGGGATGTTCTAATCTTGTGACCCGATCTGCATTAAACAGGCCAGTTCTTAAAAAAATAATAGTCTAGAAGTGAAGGAAAACCAATGGATTGCATGAAATCTTGACTTAAATATAATCCCCTTTCTTTGGCATGCTTGAAGTACACAAATTTATCAAAACGAAAACATAAAAATACTGTAAAAAAAAAAGGAAAGAATGAACATCCCAGAGCATCTTGAGATGAAACCAGTGGTCTCAACTGGTCTGGCTTCAGACTCATCATCACCCCTTAATAACGGGAACCGGATCGACAGAGAAATCTTCAACTCTTCAAATTCATTTCAAGATTAAACCTCAGATTATACAGAATTAATGATGTTGAAATGCAAAGCATCTTAAGATGCTCAGGGAAATACTCGTTCCTGAGATCATCAGGCGTTTCAGGTCTGTCAGCATCATGTATCCTCCCTCAGGTGATCCAGCTGGGGATGATCAGACCCTGGCTTGTGTCCCAAGAACTCCCATGTCTGTTATGAATTTATGTTTTTTGATACGTTTATTCATGGCTGCACAAGGCAGTCCAATTACAAATAGTTTAAAAAAAAAAGAATATTATCATTGAGAAATTTAACACCCCTAATATTCTTATATTAGGTCATTAAGTGTCAGTGATGTCCATCTATTTTATGAGTGGATTTCAAATAGAGGACCATTCAGCCTAGTTGTGAAAACAGTGGACTTGGATCTGGAAACCTGGGTTCAAGTCCTCACAGTGCCTTCAGAGGAAAACTACTGTAAGCCCTTGAGCAAAGGCAAGAAATGGAGAAGTTTCTGCTTAAACAGTCACCAACAAGTACCACTGTTTGACTACTACCACTGCAGAAATGTTAAGGACCTTATGATTACTCTTGAATACATTTTCATTAGAAGTCAGAGCTACATCATCAGCGTCTGAGCTTCGATGAAAGCGCTCTATGAATAAAATGTATTATTATTATTATTAACTGATCATTAACAAGATTCATCATCACTTACTTGAGGAGAGCAGCCTCTTCCTCACGTTGCCGTTTGGCTTCCTCTTCTACAAGCTTCTTCTCCTGCTCTTCCTGCTGTCTCTTCTCCTCTTCCTCCTTCTTCTTCTGTTCTTCCTCTGCTTTTTGTTTTTCCTCTTCTTTCTTTTTCCGTTCCTTTTCCTCTTTCTTCTTCTTTTCTTCCTCTAGGCGCTTCCTCTTGTCCTCCTTGTTGCCATCTTTCTTCCCACTCAACTTGGCCTCGTCTTTTGCTTTGTCTCGAGCAGAAGCTGCTTTTCTCTCACCCTCTCTGTCCTTCTCCTTGTTACTGAAGGGGCAAACGTCTTTCTCATCCATGCTTACTGAGTGCTTGCGTTCAGCAGGCATACTGAAAACAGACAAAAGGTTGTTCAATAAAACTTACTGCTGCTTTAATCATCTGTAGAAATAGAATATAGAGAACAAATTAAGCCGTCTGCATTTATGCTGGCATATTTAAACAAATCACATATAATTTCCATTTTACTACAACAAAAAAAGAAAAAAGTTAAGGGTATCAAAATATTTCTGCATGGTACGGTATAAAGTGTAAGGACCTTGGTAACCTTCAGCATGAGTTGTTAGAAGATTAACAGGTGGCGAAGGACATACTGATCTCTTTAACAGTCTCTAAAGTGGTCTCAACTGGTCTGGCAACTGGTCTTCAACTTCTCAAATTTATTTCAAGATTAAACCTCAGATTATACAGAATTAATGGTGTTCAAATGCAAAACATGTAATAAAAAGTGCAACAACTGAGTACTAGTTGAAAAAAACCCATCTGAAATACATGAAACTTTAGCAGCAGAGTATCATCTCATTGAAAATGTAACAAACACTGTCTAGTAAAACTATTCAGTCATTTCAAACAAGCATAAGACTGCCATAACAACATAATTCTGTAACAGTTATTTTCATCCCAGCTGATATTTTCCTGCAACCGAGAAGTAAATAAAAGCTTGTTCTTAATCTGTCTTTAAATATCAAATAAGATAGAATTACCTGAGAACACTCACTGAATTCACAACCAATTTAAAAGATCTTAATCACAAACTCAAAGTAATCAAACAAAAAGATTCAAGTATACAAAGTCCAATTTTCCCCTTCATTACCTCGTTGAAAAAACACTGTCTTTTCAAGAAAATAGTGTTGCACTCACAACCCAACGTTGTTATCTGGAGTCTGGGGGACATAATGGGAGAAATGGGGATGCTTTTAGCTCCCCTCAAGACTGGTGTTATGCCAAAATAAGCACCCTTGCCATGAAAAGCATCCTTCCACTCAGAAAGAGGAAGGTGTGCATTCTGGCAGAGGGGTATGCCAGATTATGCAACATCCAGGTAAAGCCACAGTTTGCATTAATTGCTTTTATAATTTAATCACAACACGATAATTAATGTTGGGAGTTTGGTGGTTTTAGGACCAAGAAGTATAATCTCTGTTCAATTTTATATTATATTTTTTCATTCTACAAATCAAATTCACCGAATATAATTCAACATAAGAAAAAAAAAACATAGCTTTCAGGGACCCTGGGAATCAAATGCTCGTTAGAACTAGCAAGAAACACGTTACAATCAAAACCTTTATCAGAAAAGAACAAGCCAGATCACCTATCTGCTTTAAAAATAAAAAGATCATGACAAAAACTCCATTTAAGACCAACCGTAACTTTCACGGTTGATTCTGACACACACCCACGCAGGAGCTACGTGTTTAGCCGCCTAGCTCACCCTACGTGTTTACAACTCAGACATACGCATTTACTTGTTGACGATGCAATCATCGAATAAATTTAAGACTAATCTTGAAAACGTAGCTCCTTTGCAAAGGTCGTAGACAGGTTATAATGTTTGAACGTGTTTACAAATTTCTAGCAAGACCACAGCTAGCATTAGCATAAGATAGCGCTTTTAGCCCTAATGAAACCGATGTAAGCAAGTATTTAGATAATAAAAATGACATTTAGCATATGTTAAAGCATTACGGTGAAGTATTAAAATTATGCAGCCCAAAAATTAACTTTGAAAAGAAGAACAAATTTTAATAATAGCGTTAAATTGAGAGTTTTTACCTCTTAGTGCTAGCAAAACAAACATCGGTCATTGGTTTCCGTGTGAACCAAAGTAGGACCCATAATGTAGGTTCCACAGATTATGCCTTTCTAAAAAAAAAGGAAAAAAAAAAAAAAAAAAGCGCCATATCGTTTACTGTATATTTTGGTACAGTCGTATCAGCCCAACAGGCAAAGCTTGCTTTAAAAAAAAAAGTTATTTGTTTAATTGATTAATTAAATAGATAAATGTCATAGCAAAAATGCACCATAACAGAAACTTTACTTCGAACTGACACAGTACTTATATGTTTGTTTGTTTTTTTTATATTTTCTAGTGTTTGGTCTAAATGTGTATTTTAGTTTGGCCCAAATTTGGCCAAATTTGGTAAAAAAAAAAAAACTTTTTACTACAGAACAAGAGAAAAACAAATGTTCCATAGTTTCATAGTTCAATATTAAACCTTTTCCTAAGCATTTCATTTGAAGGATAGATTAAAGTGTATTTCTTTTGTGTTTGAACTAACAAGGAGTTTCAAATATTATTTTTTTTAACCTCAGTTTCAGAAAACATTTGGATGATTGAGTTTTTGTTTGGTTTTGTGGGAAATAAGTGGGAAATAAGTGGGAAATAAGTGGTTACTTAGAGATTTTCTGAGAGTTTTGTTTGTTTTGTTTTGTTTTTTTCAAAAAGTTTTGTTCAAATATTTGCAAAATTGTGAGATTAGGAGTCGGCAAACTCTCCAAGTCCTTGTTCTCCACCTGGTGCTTGACAGCTTGAGGAATTGCTTTAAAAATCTTTTTAAATTCTGATCTTTGACATGTGATATTGTGAAGGACACAGAAATTTTCAAATGAGAGCCACTAGATGGCGTAATGACCACACCCCTTTATCCATCCAGTTCTGCAAAAAGGTTCATTTTTTATTATAAAGAACATTTATAACTAGGTATTTTACACAATATTTAACGGGAATATCATATGCTTCTAAGAGATTGCAATCATGTAAGGCCATAAGTTCACATTTGTTACGATTAAGTGTCAAACCACATGCTTCAGAGAAGAAGTCAATTAATCTTAATACTTCTGTTTTTAACATAAAGGCCAAGATTTCAACTGCCAATAACAGAAAAGGAGAAATATTCCATCCTTGCTTCACTCCCCTATTTAAGGAAAACCGTGGTGTGCTACTGGTTGGACGTATCACTGCACTTGTTGTATCTGTAGAGAATGTTTCAATTATCCTACAAAATTTTGGTCCAAAACCATATGCACGTAACACTTCGAAAAGAAATTTGTGCTCCAATTTATCAAAATCTTTTTGGAAGTCAAGGAATAGAATGAATCCTTTATCTTTTATTTGGTCATTATAGTCTAAGAGGTCTTTTACTAACCTTATGTTATTATGTATCGATCTTTCATTTCCAAAGCTTGATTGGGTTTCACTGATAGTGGTATCTAATTTCTTTTTAAGTCTGTTAGTGTATATGTAAGTAAGTAATTTGTAGTCGTTATTTAAAAGTGAAATGGGGCGAAATGTTTCTATTCGCTTTGTATTTTTATCTGGTTTAGGGATCAAAGTGATGATGCCCTGTTTCACGCTTGTTGCTAAGGTTCAGTTATTTATGGTCTCATTAAAAACGTGAAGGAGCAGGTTCCTAAGTGATTCCCAAAAATGTCTATAGAAGTAACCAGTTAATCCATCCGTGCCTGGAGAACGGTCTAGTTTTAGGCACATAATTGCTTTGTCAAGTTCAGTTAGGTCTTCTTTTTCCCAGCTGTCCTTAAATTCATTTTTAATTTGTGGAATATGTTGTTTGATCTGTTTCAGGAGATTCTCTGCTTTTGGAGCTGAGTAGGAGGAGGTGTATAACTTTATTTGCAATAGATGTTTCATCAGAGCATTCCTCGCCATTAATTATTAAAGATTTGATTGTCTTTCGGTCTTGTCTTGTTTTTCTCTAATCTGCAGAAGTAAGTAGTGTTCTTTTTACCCTCCTCCATCCACTTTGCCCGTGATCTGATGTAGGCTCCTCTAGCTTTAATTTCATATATCTTATCTAATTTTTATTTTCTGATATTGTAGAACGCATTGCAATTGAAAGTATGTCTTTTACAATTCCTTCCTCTTCCATACGGTTTTTCTTTTTGAGCTGTTTACTGTAAGAGATTGAATATTGACGGATTTTATATTTCAAAAATCCCCATTTTTGAGTAAAAGATACTAGAGTTTCATTTTTTTTTTATAAATTTTCATTGCCTTGACAAAAATCATTATAAAGAAACAATCTAGAGTTGAATTTCCAGTATCCATTTTTTTCTGGAGGTTTGTGGGAGAATTGTTACACTTAACTCCCCACAGCAGTGATCGGTGAGAGGTGCTGGTGATATTTCACAGTTTGAGACTTGATTGAGTATATCATCACTGATTAACCAGTAATCCAGTCTGGATTTTGCTGAACCATCTGGTTTGAACCAAGAATATTGTCTGCCCGTTGATTGACATGTTGACTGAATGTGAGTGTGGTGGCCAAAAGACAGCCACATAATCACTACATGTGGCCCAGAAGGAGGTTTACCATATTAGGACCATCTCTCTGGCCCACTAAATACTTGCTTTAATCTACATCCACTCCCAAAAAACTGACATCTGGACCACATGTGGCCTACATGAGTCTTGCCATAATCCAAACTAGCCTGATCCACTTCTGGCCCATATAACACTTGCCAGTGCCATAACTGAGCCATAAATACCAAACGCAGCCCAAACATGTCTGTTATCTATCTAGGTAAAGTACGACCTCTGTCACTATAACTGCTGTATATGATGTTTTATCTCTGTTTTGTTGGTGGTGTTTGCACTCCGACTAGTCAGATCCAGATAAATACTAAACAAATGAAAAAATGCAGAACTACGAAGATTAATTTATTTGAAAATCCATTTGTACCACAAACCAGAGGTTGCACATTTCTGTATTATCTCCTTTTTACTTGTGGATTTTCTCAATGAAGAAAATAACTACCGTATTGTCTGGACTATAAGTCGCATCAGTCAAAAAATGCACCATGAAGAGTAAAAAACCATATATGTCGCACCGGACAATAAGTCGTATTCATTTATTAAAAATAGGGTGATTTTCTCATTTTTCATATCCTACTTGTTACTGCTAAAAATGACCCAATAAGTCCAGTTCCAAAGTTAATGCCTGTAAATGATCATAAACATCAAAACCAAGAAGGATAAACATGTTTTTTGAGGATTTGTTCCACCGTACAGGCAGAACAGCCAGATGTCCAAAATGAACTCCTCTCACTGAGATGAGGCTATTTTGGGATTTTTGAATATAATAGTCACAAGCTTAGAGCGCCCTCTTTTGACATAAGACGGTAATATTTACTCCTTCATGTCAGTCAGTATGAATTAATGAGGGATTGATGTCAGTGACTTTAAAATAATGTAAGAAGTACATTTTTAAATGAGAGAAAAATGTAAAAAAGACATCATTTAATTTTTTTTTATTTCCTCATTCATTTATTTCCTCTTTTATTTGTTTATTTATTTATTTATTTTTGATTATGTCAGGTATGGTCCTCCATAAAAAATATGCTAAATTGTACATATTTTGATATATAAGTCGCACTGGACTATAAGTTGCACAAGCCACCAAACTATGAAAAAAAGTGCGAGTTATAATCCGGAAAATACGGTAATCCTCCAGAAACATCTACAAAAATAGTCAGGGTATATTTAAAAACCTGTTGATCAATTTGTCCACATGAAAAAAAATGTTTGTGAATCATGATGCATATTTATAGAAAAATGTCTTGCACATTATTAAAGTTTTAAATCAGACTGATGTGATTAAACAGTTTGTGATGAAAAACAGCACAGATTCATTGCTTGTTTTAAACAGTGTGTGTTTTGCTTCCTCTCTGAGGAATGACAGGTATTCTTTACACACACACACACACACACTCCTTTCACTCATTCATCCGAAGTTTCCAGGCATAGCTGCTGAGTGTGAATCAGGGTCACTGTGTGGATGAAACACCCTCATACAGCAGCCATCTCAGAATGTTGAACAAGGAGAGCCCTTCACAGGAAAACGACCTCGCACGTGCAGTTTGGAGCGAGCTTGCCCGACAGCTCCTCCAGAAAGAGGATTTATGAAAACTTCAAGTTTGTTTACCTGAAAATCAGCGAAGTCAGGGGGAGGGACACAACTAACTAAAAGAATCAGTTACCACGGTGATAGAGAGCCACACATTTTACTTTTAGAGGAACTCTTGCAGCTTTCAGGGACATGAACCATGGATGTCTCCATGGTAACACTTCCTACTGATAATATCACACGGACAGTTGGAGATGATGTGAGCTTTGTGACATGGTGCATTATCCTGCTGGAAGTCGCATCAGAAGATGCTCCTCTGTGGTGATAAAGCCATGCCACGTTGGTACTAAAAATCACCCCCACACCATTACACCAGCGGGTCAGACCAGCAACGTTTCTCCATCTTCTATCGTCCAGTTTCGGTTCCTGTTCTGAGCTGACAGCAGTGGCACCCGGTCTGGTCTTCTGCTGCTGGAGCCCATTGGACGTGTTGTGTGTTCAGAGATGCTATTCTGCATGTCGTTGTTGGAACCAGTGCTTATTTGAGCCCTTCTTTCTCCAACCAGTCTGCCCATTCTAATTCTGACATCAACATGAAATCATGGTCCAGAAAACTGGTGTTAACTGGATATTTTCTCTTCTTCAGAACATTCTCTGGAAACCCTAGAAAGTTCTCTTGACCATCTCTACATCACTAGATGTGTTGAGTTGCTGCCTTGTGATTGGGTGATTTGATATCTGTGTTAAGAAGCTGACCTAATAGTGTATGGTGAGTGCATATTTTTATGAATAGTAACTGTTATTTACACATGAACACTAACGGTAATATCTTTTAACTAGGGATGCATGATAATTAACAGGAAATTATTACGTCATTCCGATAAGTCCAATATCATGACTTGCCCCGATAACTTATACCCCATATATTTATTTTCTATTCTATTAAATATTAAATGTTTCTGTGTTGTACTTTTATAGATTTAATCAGAGCTTATCAAACAATTTTGTTTATTTTATGTCATTCTTGTGTCTGTTTATTTAGATTTTAATTGTTTGTGTGTGATTTTGCTTTGTAATGTCTGCGTTATGAAGTGTGAATGAGTGTTTTTGTATTGTCACCACGTAGTTTGTGTGGAGCCCAGGAAGAATAGCTGCTGCTATGCAAAAGCTAATGGGGATCTTAAATAAACAAACAGTTGGAATATTTAAGATCAGACATGCAGAAGTTGAAAATCCCACTTTTAAGCTTTTCTCGCCGAAATATTGCGATTGGGGAAAGAAAGCTGCTTCCATTAATAGACATAAGCTACTCCATACAGTTGGGATTTTTGATTTGGTATAACTAGGTATGTATGTGTGTTATCTGTATCAGTATCAGCCTTTAGGAGCTGAAATTTATCAGTCATCGGTTTTATAAAATGGTTGTCATGCATCCCTACTTTTAACGTTGCTGAGATTTAACATGATCTTTTTCATGAACTTTTTCTTGTTAAATAGTTTTCTGTGGAGGGGTGGGGGGTGGGACTACGGATGGAAAGTAGCATCTTGCTAAATCTGGTATATTTACAGAGAAATTCTGTCCCATTTAAATAAAGTCTACAAATGATTCCAGCAGTTTATTGACCAACTTTACATTTTGTAAATATTAAACAACCAACATTGGCTGGATAATCGCAACTGATCGGACCTTGACATCAGACTGAGCTTTAACAGAATCACTTCACATAGATTTATAAGGGCCAAAATCATAGATTTGGTCCCCTCTAGCTGATGAGACACACATGAAATATTCTCTGAAAAATAAATGAGTAGAAATGAACAATTCCCAGTTGTCAAAGCTGACAAAAATCAATATAAAAATAAAACAATCAAAACAGGAGCAACATGAAACTACAAGCAGCCAGAAAACTGAAATGCTTTAGACTGTAAACGATTAAATCTATAAATCACACACTACAAAAACTTAATTAAGAAACTACTTATTAAAATATTTCCTTTTCTGTGCAGTAAAATCATACCACTGATGCAGTTGTAAGAAATCCACTCAAATGTTTCATGATGACGGGAACAAGATGGATCAAACTTGTTTTTTGTTCTTAATAACACTGAACTTTAAAGAGGTGGAGCTGAAAAATGCATCATCCAATGGTGTGTCTGAATTCACACCAAGTATAATGAATGGAAGCAAGTTCATTAGGTCATGGATATCTGCATTATTTTAGAAAAAAACAATAAAAATGAAGGTAAACGCAACAAAAAAAATTCCCAATTCTTGGCTCTCATCCACACGACTTGTAGGCATCTCGCGAGAATTCACAAAAAATTTCGCAATATTTTCATATGCTGATATCATATTGACATGTAAATACGTGGTATCAATCTATTTTACAAACAAAATCCCGCAATACTTCAGTCTGTTAAAAAATCTCGTGAGATTTTGTAAGTAAAATATATCAATACTGCATTTTTAAATATTTATTTGCTTTCGGCATATGAAAATACCATGTGTTTCGCGTGTATCCAGCATATCAATATTTTTCCCACCCTTATTTTTTAAAGTGTCGGAAGCGGATGATAAAACTGCTATTTGCAATGACTGCTTATTTTTTTTCCAGCTTTAATATCGGTATCAATATCAGCCACATGAGTTTTAAAATATCGGCATATCGGATATCGGCCAAAATTCCGATGTCGTGTATCCCTATGTAAAACAAGAGTCTTGTTGCGTTCTGGCCCTTTCGTTTACACAGTATCAGAGTTTTACACAGCCTCCAGAGTGAAATTTTCTGACGATGCAAGACGAGCCCGACACTGTAAACTGGAGCAGGAATCTTTCAACAGCAATGACATCTTTCATGTCATCCTGCACTTGCACTCTTAGATCCCGGTGGGTCTGAGAAAGCCGGTTGATCTGCCTTTTTGAGGGGTTATGCAAGGTGACTCCGCAAAAAGCTGATCAACATCTTTGGCTGTGCTGCTGCATATTTACCTTGAAATGGACTGTTGAAGCGGGACCTGATTCTGTGGAACATTTATGATGCCAGGGAGGACGCAGAGGTTATACCTGACATTTAATCAGCTCCTCTGGACAAACGGACACATAACGCTTCTGTAGTCTTGTTTTTTTTCTGCTTCTATCAGGACGTGGCCACATCTGGATGTGTGATTAAAAAGTTTCAATGCCCACTAGGGCTCGAAAGGGCAAGTGACACACACGCCTATTATTACTTTTAAAATGAGGTCAGTTATAATAAACTCTAAAAGTCAATCTGCTATGACTGAAGACATTTATGATATAAACCCAAAAGTAAGCTATAAGTAGAGGAAAGTGAGTAAGAGTGTGTCTGCTTTTACTTTGTTTGTGCTCTCAGCTCGCGTTAGCTGGCTAACGTTAGCAGCCAGCTAAATGCTACGTGTGAAACAGCATAACACTGCTAAACACCACAACACACTAACAGAACAGAACCAGTCTGAAAATACCGTGAACACACCCACCATTTTTGGTGATGGCATTGTAAAGTGATATTTGGCGCCTTACGGCTGCTATCCGGGCCATTCAGTGGCTCTCCGTTAGCTCACATATCCGAGCTCCCTGGCTCTGCATTGGAAATGAGAAAAATCTCACCCCATCGTTTTTTTTATGGGAACGATCATGTGAACGATTGTGGCGGTTAATGACACGGCACGACTGCACCATGTTCTTAAAGGTAGAGTCCGGAGTTTTCCCCCCTGAAAATAAATGCTAGACTTGTGTGAGTGAAGTCCGGTTTAATCCGCACCTTTGGGCCTCTGCTTTCATGTGCGGCAAGTTTTGTTTGCAACTCCCCCTCACCTGACTGTACTTCACATTTTGTCTTTGTTTTGGTGTATTCTGGACGTTTCTGGGTGGAGATTTGCGTGTTGTCTCCAGCCAATGACACAGCTAAGGACGTTCTGTTGGGATAAACTCGTCGACTGGAGCAAACTTTTTTTTCTTTTTCTAAACATTGTCTGGAACCGACACCAGATTCACTCGAATTCTTATTAAAAATGGTGGATGCAGCGAAGAAAAGGAAGTATTTTGTGGCAAAAAGACCTTTAGATCGTGCACACTCAAAAACCAGGGTTAAAATTGGTTTGGCTTTCACCCGCTTTCTATCTTTGAAGGAGATGCTTGGGGCCGAAGAGCAATGTGACCATTAGCCCGAGGGGAGGGGCTCTCAGTTCGAATAGTGTTAAACCAGAAACAGGGGAACACTCCGGACTCTACCTTTAAACTTGTAAAAAAACTTGTAAATCAAAAGAAAAAGAACGAGGGCAGAATTGTGCACGTAGTCGGAGTAAACAAACCTGACAGTTGACCACAAGACTTACAATGCATTGCGGTTTTCCCAGTTCCCTACGTCACCCTTTTGAGCCCTGTGGAGACCTGACATGCACTCTGTGTCATTTCTAGCCATGTTTGTGTTTTCCCTGCAGGGAGATGAAGGAGATTTTCTTCAAAAACACAAAGGAAAGAGTTTTGCGCTTTCCGTGGATGAGTTGTCGTGTAAACACGGGCTGATATAGCTAATTATAATAGGGATGTACGATATAATCGGCCTATATCGGCTTTAAAACTGAGTATCGGACATCGGCCACCCCACCGATATTTAACCGATCAGCCCGCTGTTTCTAAAGCCTTTTAAAAAGAAAAAAAAAAAACTTCATCTTTAAAAACTTTTTTACAGACATTAAAACTTCTAAAGACTAGGGGTGGGGAAAAATATTGATACACTGAAAAATTGCAATATTTTCATATGCTGATATCATATTGACATTAAACATGATATAAATCTATTTTACTAAAGAAATCTTGATATATTTGATCATTCTGTTTCGAAACCTCGCAAGAATTCAAGAAATATCCTGAGATTTTGTAACCGAGCGATGAAATCGCGTGAGATTTTGTCAGTAAAATAGATGGATACTGAGTTTTCAAGTATTGATTCGATATCGGCATATGGAAATGTCGCAATATTTCTGTGTATCAATATTTTTTCCCACCCCTATTTTTAAAAGTGTCGGAAACGGATAACAAAACTGCTATTTGCAATGACTGCTTATTTTTTCAGCTTCAATATCGGTATCAATATCGGCTATCGGCCACATGAGTTTTAAAATACCGGCATATCGGCATATCAGCCAAAATTCCAGTATTGTGCATCCCTAAATTATAATTTGTCATTGAGGCAGAATCTGCCAGTAGTAGGTGGTTTGACATTTCTTTCATATGTCAGAAAAGCGTACCTTCTGTTGATTGGTCGCTGATGAACCATAAAGTGCTGCAAATGGTTGCAGGAACTCTGTAAAGAACTGAAACAGCATCTGTCTGCAGCCAAATGCAGGAAGTTGTGCATATTATTTGTACCAGCTTGATAGAAAAACAGTTCCTCTGTTCTTCTGTTTCGTTCACTGAAAACTGCTTTTCACCTCATAACTTTGAAGTCCAGCTGCCGGTGGGATCGGATTCAGATACTAATATCAGCATTTGTGAAGATCCACTGGAAGAGTACGACCAGCGATGAACCCGCTGCTTTTTCTAAAAGACACTCTCATAGAAAAAATAGAAAATATATAAAGAGGTCTGTGCATGTGGTCACACAACGAGCCGCCATTGACAGTAGTCTGTGCACTAGTCGGCCTATGGTCTCTGAGCCAGACGGCTCTTCCCCTCTTCTTGTTCGGCCAGCTTGAAATGAGTGTAAGACAAGATTCCCGCCAGAGTGCAGAGGATTCCCAGCGCCTGAGTGAGACAGACAGGAAGAGAAGAAGAGCTCTGGAGAAAATCCTGGTAGCGTCAACGCTGCTGTTTAAATGATCAGAGCAGCACATCAGACTCACCTGGTTGAGTGAAAGTGGGTCATGGAAGAGCAGGTATCCTCCAACCAGAGTGATGCAGAACTTAAAATGACCAAACATGTTGTAGCTGACAGCCAAAGTCAAGGAGACAACAATACTTTCTAATAGGGATGCACCATATAAACGGCCCTTTATCGATGTCGGCCTACATCAGCCTTAAAACTGAGTATCGAACATCGGCCACCCCACCGATATTTAACCAATCAGGCTGCTGTTTCTAAGGTCTACAAAAAACTTTAAAAGACAGTTTCTTTTAGGATTTTCTGTGTGAACAGAGTTTATACACATTCGTTTGTGTAAATAACCAAATATTAGGGCTGGGAAAAATAGTTGGTACACTGAAATATCGCAATATTTTCATATGAAGATTTCATATTGACATTTGAAAATGAGATACTGATCTATTTTATCGACAAAATCTTGCGAGATTTCATCGTTCTCTTATGAAATCTCACAAGATTTCATGAAAACCCGCGAGATTTCGTAACAGAACAACAAAATTTCGCGAGATTTCGTTAGTAAAATAGATCGATACCGCATTTTAAAATATCAATTTGATATCAGCATATGAAAATATTGCAATATTTCAATGTATTAATATTTTTTGCCACCCCTACCAAATATCCTGTTTTTGTTTTGTTTTTTTCTCAGCAAGAAGAAAATCCAGGTGGTTCTAGGATATAACGTACATATCCAGTTAGTTTTGTTCGAACAACTATCATTAAGTTTGACTTGTTATACATGACACAAGTTCAGGTATTTTTCTAATTTTGCACAAGGAATGAATGTTACATCATCTATTTTTCAGTTTTAATATCAGTATCGATATCGGTTATCGGCCACATGAGTTTTAGAATAATCAGCATATCGGATATCGGCCAAGATTCCAATATCATGCATCTTTACTTACTAACTCTAATTTCTTTTTTATGGAAAGGATTGGCGTAAAAGAAAGCTAGAACGCGTGAAACGGCCCCTGAAACCCCTCCAAACCCATATAAGGATGAGGATACGTGACAGCTGAGGTGTTTCCAATAATCCAGTAGATGGACAGGTTAACCAGGAACGCCACCACGCCAGAGAACAGCACCGTCACCTAGGTAACAAGAAGCCAAAAAGTTTGCATCACTCAGTCAAGTCAAACATTTTCATCTCAGCTTAAAGCCAAGTCAACAATCCAGCCCACATAAATACAGTAAGATCGTATAACTGAATTGTTTGTGTCATGTTGAATCTGACCAGAGCAGGTAGAGACCATGGTCCAAATATTCCTCCGTCTCCAGTCAGCGGCTCAAACAGGGGGATGATGCAGAGCAGGAAGCCTGAGGACAGAGGAGCCTGACAGGAGAGTCCCACTGTTAGTAACGGAGCCATTATCACTGCAAATATGAATGAAACATGCTCCAAAAAGCCATCAAAGAAAGCCACAGGATGACCGTTTCTGAACTGTATCACAGCCGATAAATGCATGCCTCATGTTTCACCAGGTCTGCGTACCAGCTCTCTTTCACAATCACTGAAGTGACATGAGCTGGATAATATTTACAGTTGTTCTCAAAATTACTCATACCGTCCAATTAAAGAAAAGGCTAAATCCACAATAGTAATTCGAATAACACTAAAGAAACTAATAATAAATAAAAATTTACTAAATTATAATTTAGGGAAATCAATTGTTGTTTCTGAATTGTAGTTAAAAATAATATTTTAAAAAAAACAAACAAACAAACAAAACTGTCCCAGACACATTAGAACACCTTTCCTATTAACAGTGGACTAAAATACCTGTCAACAGGTGTAGAACTGTTTTTGAATATTAGAGAAGACGACTGATTGCGATGATGATCATCTAAAAATGTTAGTTTCGGAGCCCCATCGTGCTCGTTTTACTTTTACTGAACCACAATTCAATGATTTTCATAGAGTTTTTATTTATCATTACTTTTGTCAATTTCAACTTATTTCATTAACAGCTGATTTTTTTCCATCTTTAATTTGAGGGTAGGAATAATTGAGTACATCTGTATATTTCTCTTCATGCTTATACACGGGAAACCTGAGTTTTAATAGGGAAGACAAAGTAGTTTTCGAAGCATCTTATATTTCTACAAGTCTTTAATCATGTTTGGCTCATTGAGTGAAAATGTCAACATAAAATATCAAAAAGTGGATCATTATCTGTTAAAAACCAATAAATCTTAAAGTGTAGTTCAAATTAAAGTGCCACTGGCATGAAATTCCTGGCGACTTTTGGTCCCTTTTTAGTCAGACTCTAAGTACGTCAATACTGTATGAAAGGATCGTTCGCCGTAACTCATCCTTGTCATAGAATAGCAGGCGCTACTAGTTAGCACTACTGTTAGCACTGCCGTACAATGCCTGAGGTTTGGTGGGCGGGACCAGAAGGCACGCTTGCTTCTGTTGTCATGGTGCACTCGTGGAGAGGAGGCGGAGTGATATGGAGATACCTGGAGACATTCGCCCATACACTCAGCAGTAACCTGCAGACATGCGCCTCTCCACACACTCATGTTTAAGTAAAAACAAAAGAGTTGCTGTGTTCTGTTGAACGCGGGAGAACGTCAGGCTTGAAGAAGTTCGTATTGAGTCTCTGTGGATCTATTCAGGACGTACGGCGGTCACGTCTTCACCAATCTGACACAGACGCTGATGCGTGAGTATGAATAGAGTTTAAGAAGAAAACAGCATCATATTCCAGCAACAAGTTTCCCTAAATGATTTACTTCACCCATGACCCGAATTCAGTTAATAGTTAATACTAATGATATATTACACTAGTTCTGCTCGTTAGATCTGTCTTTGTCTGACCGGGGCAGTAAAGAAACAGTGATGATGATGATGATGGCCTGATTGCAAACCCGAGTCCGCAGCTGAACATGCGCGCACAACGGGAAGAATTACAAAAAGACAAAATGATTGGTGTTGCCCTTCCTACGCCAGGTACAGAGCAGTTCTAATGCGAACGGGACGCCATGATGTCAGTTTGTTGTCGTAGCATTGGGGACCACAAATAACAACAATATGAGATGAAAAAAGATGAAACTGTCTCCAGTGATAAGTAGGACCCTGGTTCACTCCTGAACTTCTCCCTTAAGTTAAGTTCCATGGAAACACCAGCAAGAACGGGTCTAAAATCCAATCTCAGGTTAAAACCAATCAATTCCAGATCACGTTCCAAGCAAAGAGCAGCAGGTGAGAAGTCAGCTGCATCAGAAGTCTGCTGCCATAATCAGAAAATATCAGAGATAGTGAGCAGCGATCAACCTTTAACCGTTCCAGTAGGACCACAGCTACTGCTTCTCTGTGTTTCTGAGCCGTACCTGATAGTAGAGAAGCTGCATGGAGTTCACCTGGAGCTCGTGTTGCTTCGCCCCCACCCACTGAAAGAGAAACAGATTATTTCTTTCCTGTCAGATTCACAGTCATCGTTTTTTCAGTGTGTGTGTTTACACACCACTTGGTAAAGCGAAGTCACCAGAACGCCCAGCGAAGCAAACACCGTCCCCAGCAGGTTGAACCGCACGTCATAGTAGGAGTTTAAAATAACTCCTAATGTTATGGGAACCTGCAGACACACATACCTTCTGATTAATGGTTCCAGGGTTACTGCAGGCTCAGTGCAACAGTGATGAGATCTCTTACCAGTGTCAGTTTAATTTTGGTGGAGAAGGTCTTCTTGTAGTAGCTGGTCTGGATGAGGATGATGACGGGAGTCGTCATAGCTTTAGCCAGCTGGTACGTTCCTATGGAGTTATTCTGCAGAGAAAGGTTGGTGAAGGCCACGAACCCACAGAAACTCAGCGCCAGCCACACGATCCTGCGCACCGGGAGGCTTTTTGGAGAGAAAATGTCCATTTTCTGGCAGATGTAGAGTCCCAGCCAGGTGACCACAAAGTGGACGAGGGTTAAAGTCATGTTGGGGAAGCCGTAGTGCACGTAGATCCATTTGTTGATGAAGACGATACAAATAGAGGAAAAGAGGTTGACCAGTAGGCCGGCGATGATGCGCCTGTTGGCTGAAAAACCAAGGAGCTCTGGCATGGTTCCGGAGGTTTCCCAGCAGAGGTTCGTTAAAACAAAGTTTGTTCAAGCTGCAAACGGAGAAGAGAGTGTTAGAAAGTTGAGCTGCTACCTCTCATACATGTGTGCTGCACATGGACGTTCACGTTCACGCAGCTGAACATCCAAGTCTCACATGGAGGAGCTGAAACTGACCAACAACATGAGATAAATGTGATCAGTTTTCACTCCATCCTGCTGCAGAGCTGGTGTCCACAGGCCAAGTGTAGCCTGATCACACAGCCTGCAGGATGCAGCGTAATAACAGCCCGAAATAAGGATAGACCGATACATCCACTGGCCGATATTTGTGGTTTTTGCTGGTATCCCCGTAGGCCAATACGTTGCCTATGTTGAATGATATCCCCACTTGACATTTTTTACAGACATTTGCCCTATTCTGGCAGGATTACTATTATAAAGGGACCACGTGTAATTTGTAATAATTACAGAGATTGTCTGTGATTTTAATCCCGTGCAAATCAGCCATGTCTGTGATTTGTGATGTAATAATTCCCCCGCAAATTATACAGTATACTATAATTTGCTAAACTCCGAGGTCCTCTGATAATACTAATCCACTGCGAACAGGCATCTCTGTGATTTTATTTGTTTCCTGGATGCATTTCATCTCCTTTTAGGCGAGGAATGGAGGCTGAAAATAAGTTTTCCTTCCATATTATTGTGTTTATGATCATTTATAAAGCATTAACTTTAAAATCCGAGTGATCAGGGGAAGTTTCATCAGTCATATACAGGCTTATATGAAAAAAATCCATTAAATGGCATTTTAAGCGAGAAACATTTATTTTGAACAACATGTGGACATGGTGCGAGTTCTTAAAGCATTGATAAGAACTGTCCTCGAGTTATTTCAACACATTTGTCTCTCATTGATCATGCGCTGCTGATGGAAACACAGCTCCTATGAGAAAATGTTGTGCAATACGCAGCGGGGTAACATAACTGCTAGATGTCTGAGAATTTCAGTTACTGTGAATCTCAGACTTCAGTTATCCTGTACAAATGCACCACAGAAAACACAGACGTCGGGGGTAATTTAGTTATTATATGTGGTCCCTAGGTAATACTAATCCAGTCAGAATAGGGCTTTATATATATAAATATAGACTGTATATTTACACTCTCGCCCCAGGTATCGGTATCAGACTGAATAAAAAAAAAAAAACTGGATCGGTGCATCTCTCATACAAAGCCCATTACAACCCAAAAAGTCCTTAAAAAAATACTGTGATCATTCCACAACAAAACAGATGATGCTTTTTTTGGTATAAATAAATAATGTCTGTAGATTTTGTAAATTGCATTAAAAATTTCAAAAGGAAAATGAATAGAAACACACACATCTTATGGACTAGTTACAATAACATTACAAGCATAAAAACATGAAGTAGTTTGATTAAAAGCCGGGCCTTGGGATTTTAATTTCCCTTGTTTATCTCTGAGTTGCTGGACAGGTTGTTGAACATTAGTGGAGCAACTTGGCTAATTTCCAAAAGGCCAAAGTTTAAGTGTTTTACTCATAAAACATGATTATCTCAATTCTATACTTGAAAATGGAACTTAAGCAAATAAAGTGGTGTACAAAAGTCTTGAGCCACTCCTTGTTTCTTTATACACAGAAAGGAAAAGAGAAAATGAGTATCACCTTTGTGGTTACAGACCTTCAAATTCTTATTAGTTATTTTTAGGAAATATTATGTATTCATTGCTCACAGTGCAGATAAAGAAATACTGGTACATGTATAAATAAATGGGTCCTTTGAGGTTGTCAAGGTGCTCTTCTGATACTTTGGGTGTGGTTGATGTGGGACTTCTTGCTTGGATGTAAAAGGGGAAAAATATCTTGTCTTGCAATCAGCATGTTGGTCTTTTAATACTTTTTAAAAACAGAATTAATAAAGGCTTTTGATAATTTGAAAATAATCTGACGAGTGCCTTTAGTCAATTTTAGGTGGGCCACTTACCCTTGTAAAACAAGATACTTTTTTCCCTTTACCATCCAAGCAAGAGGTTCCACATCAAGCAACTTGATACTTTCTTTATATATTGGCAAAGAAAAGTAAACTCTTAAAGCAACTTATTCAAAGATGTGGATGTAAAACTTCAAATCCAGCCAAAGCAGGCTGTCTTCATTTTTTAATAAGACTGAAATCAGTGTTTCTGAACCCCGTCTGAACCCTCTCAGACAAACTTTTTGCCATTTGTCTCAGTAGTCTTCAGGAACAGTTTTCCAGACTTCTTGAGGGCTTTTTCCAAAGATCTTATTTGGGTGTTTCCACCTCACACTGCTTCAATAATGCGGAGGTCCTGATGCATCTCTCAGGTCCTGGTTCAGGACTTTCCTGGATTTGATTCTGTAAGAACATTTTCAGATCTTGTTCATCTGCTGTAGTTTTTGTAGGCACTTCTTCTTTAAAGGGTTCAGAAAAATATGTCCCCCCAGTAGTAAAACCAAATCAATTAAATAAAGTGCTAAACAGTACAATTTAAAATGGGTTCTTTGCTAAGTTTTCTATAATATCTAGACACAACACCAGAATATCCCTTTAGTTTAAAACCACACAGGTCAGGAACAAACAGCTTTACAAAACAAAAGAAAGAAAACCCACTACAAGAACTAGGGTAAAAACAAACAAACAAACAAACAAACAACAACAAAAAAACAACCAATATCCAAGTAAACTAATTATATATCCAACTATTTATTCATTTAAATTATATGTTCTGCAGTTTAACAATTCTGCCTTGGCAGACCGTTAAAAGAAGGTTTTGTAGCATGTAGCGGTCTTAATGGTAATTTAAATATGTTTTTATTAATAATTAATTAATAATTCTTAACCGTGAGAAATTGGAAAATGAGTAGTGTCGCTAAAAACTTGTAGAACCAGAGACATTATTAATTTGGAGTGACTGACATAGACACTAATGCAGCTTAAAAATTATACTGCTTAAAGTAGAAGTTGCTGTTATTTGTTTAGCGGGAATTACATTATTAAGAACTTGATGCAATAATTTGACAGTTAGCTCCGCTGTCTGTCGCTCTCTGAGTCTGTCTGTCCCGCATTCTGCCACGCATTAAGGAAAGTTTACCTGGGGTCTCCATCTTCTGCTTCTCGTCGAGCTCCGGCCAAACGGCCGCGAGTTTGTTACCGAGCCTGCGCGAGCGCCTCTTCCCGCAGCTTCGAGTTCCTGTCCCGGTCCTTACAATGACGAATCTATACCTGGGGATTTTCTTCCCTGTTCTCCAGAATAAGGCAGTGATTTCTAGTTAAAAACCATGGGAGCGCTCCGTGTGTTCCTGCTTCCTCCGTGTTGAACGCCGGTTAGCGTGAGACTGCTGAGCAACAGCGTCAGCTAACGGACCGGAGGGTGGACGGAAGCAGAGATGGGGCTGTTTATGAAGATGTCTCACTCCGCACAGAATAACAAAGTCAGATATGTTTAACAAAGAAGATGTCTCACTCCACACAGGAAAACGTCATCAGGTTAGCTGCAGCACCACCAGTAGTCCTCAAAATTATTCATACCCCGCTAATAAAAATGTTCAAAATTGTAATTCAGTTAAATAAAATATTGATTTTGAATCATGGTTGAAAATAGTCATTTTGAAAACCTCTCAAACAAAACTATCGTAGACACATTAGAGCATCTTTCCCATGAACAGTGGACCAAAATACCTGTCAACAGGTGTATTAGTCTTTTTGAACGTTAGACAAAACACCTGATTGCCTCAAAGTGTTGCTCAACAAAATTTTGGCTTCAGAGCCCCATCATGCTTGTTTTATTTTTTGTGTGTTTGTTTTTAATATTTCTATTGAACCACAATTCAAAATCAATGTCATGATTTTCATAGAATTTTTATTTAAAATTACTTTTGTCAATTTCATCTTATTTCACTGACAGCTGATTTCTTTTCTTCTTTATTTAGGGGGCAGGAATGATTTTGAGGACGACTGTATCTTTTAATTCAGTACACATCAGTGGTGCAATCCACCTGTTTAACTACTTACAGTTTGGTACTCGTGTTTGTTTGCCGTTTGGGAGGTGTTTTCTTGTGCCGAGACCATCTTGATGAAAAATGTGTTGCCTGAATTATCACTTTGTTTCTTCTTTTGTTTTCAGCGTCTCCCCACCACAGTGAATCATCCATGTCCATTCATCCCTGTCCTCCACATCCTCTTCTCTCACCTACAGCACGCCTCACGCTTTCACGCATGTATACGGCTGAGGGACAGCGCAACTCCTTTCTTATGATTCCTCTGACAACATACAGTGAAGCACACACACACCGTACATTAACCTGTAGGCGTATGTCTTTCTCGGTAGGGTTATGACCTTACCTGTCAGCACAAGTGCTCCATCTTTGTTGCATGGCTGCTGCTCTCTTGAGCGCGGGCAGCAGCTGCACTTGACAGCATTTAAAATTTCTTCAGAAACTTTCTAGAAACCTTCAATGTCAAATGCTTTTAGCAGGCCACCGCAGGGAATTGAACCCCATCCCATTCCTGAGAGTACCATACCAGTACCTTTTGCTTATTTTTGAAGGGGGCCTTGGTGACCCAAATCCAGGGAAGGGACACTAGGCTCTGATGCTTTTTCTTTCCATGAGGGTCTTTGAGCTGGGCTTTGTCTGGTCCCTATCCTACAGACCTGTTTGCCATGGGTAACCCTACTAGGGGCATAAAGCCCCAGACAACATAGCTCCTAGTTTTCTCAGGACACACAAACCTCTCCACCACAGTAAGGTGGCAGCTCAGGGAGGGGATTTTTAATTTTTATTTTTAAGATTTAAATTTTTTTTTTATCATTTATGTGGATTTTGATAAAAAAAATAATAATAAGCAATAAAATGTAATAAAATGAAAAATAAAGATATAATAAAATTTTGATAATGACAATAATAAAATTAACAATAATAATAATAATAATAACAATAATAATAACAACAACAATAACAACAACAATAATAATAATAATAGTAATAATTAGTGATAAAATGTTATAATAAAATAATAACAATAATAAAAAGCAATAAATGTAATAATATGAAAAAACTAAAAAATAAAATAAAATGCTAATAACAATAATCAAAAATAATAAAATAATAATAAGCAATATAAAATGTAATAAAATGGAAAAAATAAAATGATCATAAATAATAAAATTACTACTACTACTAATAAAAATAATAATATACTACTAATGATTATAATTATTAATTATATTTATATTTATAATATAATTCCGAATAATAATAATTAGCTATAAAATGTAATAATATGAAAAACTAATAATGATGATGATAATAATAATAATAATAATAATAATAATAATAATAATAATATAGCCTAAGTATTTGATAATATGGTTTTACAATGTTACAAAATACAAAAATGATAGGGCTGCACGGTGGCGTGGTGGGTAGCACCGCAGCCTCACAGAAAGAAGGTTGCTAGTTTGGTTCCTGGCTGGGGAGGGGGTTCTAACAATTCCAGCAGTGGCCTTCCTGTGTGGAGTTTGCATGTTCTAATAATATATAATATTGGTTAACAATATTATAAAATGCCTCACTAAGTCAGGGATTCTTCACTGTCTTTCAGTGACTTTAAACCAATCAATTACACAGCTGCTTCCTGGCTATGAAACTGGCATGTATGTAAGCCAGTAGCTGCATTGGCGGCATTCAAAATTTCTTCAGAAATTTTTCTAGTTCTTTGTCATTGTCGTCATCTCTGCCGTCATCCTCACTTTCATCAGTGATCTTTCTGCATCATCCTGATAGCTTCTATGACCCGATTGCGTGCTTCTTGCACTCCACGGTGGAGCTGGATCAGACCAACTGTAATATTTTGGAGACATCCTGCATCACGGTTTGGTTCGGAAACTGCCCTGATGCAGATAGGAGAGCTCTGCAGAGGGTGGTTAAGGCGGCACAGAGGGTTTTAAAGTGCTGCCTTCCCACCCTGAATCTACATCTTACATACATTCCTCCATTATGAGGACCCCGCCCATCCTGCAAAAGGACTGTTTCCCTCCACCCCACTGGCAGGAGGTTGAGAAGCCTGAAAGCTAAAACATCAAGGCTGAGATCCAGCTTGTTCCCTGAGGCTGTGAGGTGGATGAAGTCGCTTCCATCATTACCTGTAATAAAGCACTGACTTGCATACAGGCATACGCATTACATACTCTGACTTTTTTGTCATTTTTTTGTGAATTGTCTGTCTATAGACATGTTTTGTTTTTTAAATTGTGCCTGCTTTTAGATAATGTAGTTAGACTGAGTACAGTTGAGAATTACTTGCGAATGCAGCAAGCTTTTGCTGTGTTCACATGCGTATTAGCATCCTTTTTGAGCGTGGGAAAATTCAGCTTTGTGTAAAGGGAAGATATTCAAAAAAGTATTTTTTGACAGGTGAGATTTTGATTTTATCATGTTGCTTTCACAATAAATATCTTACTCCCTTTATGTTACTTATACATCTGCAAATGTTTTGTGCACTGAAAACCGTTAGCGGCCAAAATTCTCCCAGACATAAAGATGTTTTCATCTGTGTGTAGCTATGACTGTACTGTAAGTAAATACTTTTAAGGCATTACTGATCTAAACAGTAACTCCCATTAAACAAAGCTGTTACAGCAGAGGTTCTTATTTTACATACATTGTTTTGTCTATTTTTTTTTTTTTTTTAGATTCTGTTATGATCCCAGAGGAGAAATAGGGCTCTGCATTTCACCCATCTCTGTGATGTAAGTATTAGAGAGCAGTGGGCTGCTACTTAAAGCGCCTGGGGAGCAGTTGGTGGGGGTTAAGGACCTTGCAAGGTTTTAATAGTTTTGGATTTTTCATTAGTTTCAGTTTTTATTTAGTTTTGACTTTTTGTTCTTCAATTTAGTTAGTTTTAGTTAAAGTTTTGAGCAGATTTGCTAGTTTTTTTTTGTTTTTATTTTTTGGAAAATGCTTAGTTTGAATTGAGTTTTTATTAGTTTCAGTCTTAGTTTTAGTTTTTCTGGATTTTTTCGTAAATTATAGGTATTTGTTTGGCGTGACATTCAAAATCATCAGAAAGTCACTCGAAATAAAAGCAAAGTAAAAAGATTACATAGAAATAGATTTCATATCAACCCAAAAAGCTTATGTATTAAGTAAATTTACAAAAACTAAAACTAAGAATGTTCTGGCAAAAATTTTAGTTAGTTTTTTAAAGACACAATACAGTTTTAGTTAGTTATCGTTTTTGAAAAACTGTCATTTTTATTTTTATTTCAGTAAACAAAAATGTTTTTCAATTTTAGTTTTCGTTTTTTTTTGTGTTAGTTTTAGTTAACTGTAATAACCTTTCTGAGGGGTCCACAGTGGTTCACCTGAGTGGCGTGACAGGAACTCAAACCCAGGTCCTCCGCGACATTACCACTAGGCTACCCACTCCCCCAATTCAGGGACACCATAGTAAAAATGGCAGAACAAATATGGCAGCCTCCATATGTGCACCCCCCAGCAAGTAGATATAAATGACTCATTCTAAGAAAATAAACATATAACAGCTATTCTAGTGCAGCTATTACACATCAATAGAAACACAGTTTTGAATTATATATCACATATTTCTGCCAGTGACCTTTGATTTTTTGCATACTGTACCTTTAAATATTTTCTTTGTAATGGAGATATAAATATTACGAAAACCATTGTATTGTCTTAGTTAAGGCCCATGTTATGGATTAGTTACCTCATTGTTGCATGATATTCATTCTTTATTTTACGATCTTTTGTCAATGGCAGCCGGTGCGGTCAAGCCATGTTTCTATCGTTTAAGTTAGTTAATGTTACAAAATGGTCATTTTTCTCGGTGGTAATGTCGTTGTTTTATCAAGATAACAGCCTGTATGATGTGCTTGTGCAGATAACGGGATAAGACGACCAGGCTGATGTCATATCTTGTAGCCGCAGAGTTATCTAACGATAGGCAGTTAACAAAGTGGATATGTCCCCTCATGCTCCTCACAGGTCGAGTCCTCATGACAACAAAGTCAATCAGGTGACGTGTAGGCCAGCTGACTGGCATTTGACTGGCGTATGTGGCTTACGATCAAACAGATGGACAGTGCAAATAAATGTAAATAAAGTAAATTCTTCTTTTTCTTCTTCTTCTTCTGAATTGAAAGACTGAACGCTGCTTTGGCGTCATGCTGCCCCCCACAGTCTGAAGACGTATCTGCATTTAAGGGGTGCCCCTTTCTAAGTCACAAAATAGCCCTTAAGATTGAGGGTTGAGCTTGAGGGTTAAGACAGGAATTGGAATTGGCCCTTATTCTCACTTGTAAGAGTTAATTTTTCATTTCTGATGTAAGGTCGCACATGCCTTGGCGAGAGGGACCGAACTGCAGTCACAATACGTCACCATATATCCAATCCACGCCGGAAGTTTCTTCTTTATGTAACTTACTAAAATCTAACCCTAACCCTGACCCTTCTCCTAACCCTAACCACCCAACTACACCACATTAAACTAACTTCTGCTGGAGGCTTTTATCAGGTGACAGACTTGAATTACGGGGAATTTGATAATTATTGATGCTTGATCTCCTGACGCTGCCCAGTAGTCATTCCATGTCATCCGAAGTCCTCCAGCCTATAAAGAATTCATATCTAAAATATAAGCAAAACCTAGCATTGTTGCAGGGGTGGCCAGCTCTTCGTTCAGAGGGGCCATGGACATCCCTGGCCACCACTTGGAAGCGTACTTGCATATCAGACTGTTGGAGTACACTTACTGGTCCAGAATCTGTCTGATCTATTGGCAGTCTTTTTTCTTGACTGCTCTGGTTTTCTGAGTCTTTGGACACGTCACTGTCACTGTCACTGGCATTCTCCATGAAAGCTGGAGAATTTGGCGACTGACAGCGGCTATCTACGATCTTAAATTGGGGATATGACTCATCTTCGATGCCATATATCCATCCCGGTATCGGCTGATTGGGTCTGGAAATTCCAAGGTTTTTATGAAAGAAGTTATTGGCCCCAGAAAAAAAAGCAAGCATCCTGTTAAATAGTTAGTTAGTAAATAATAATAATAATAATAATAATAATGATAAACGGATGAACACCTCTGTATGATGTGAACAAACCGTCAGATGAAGCAGAATGAAGGAGCGTCTTGCTCACCTTTGTTGAAAAGATTCCATGCTGACGCACTGAAGCTGTCACACGATGACGTCACAGTTCAAACGTTACCAAGCAACAGAGCCACGATGAGAGGCAAGCCGTTCAAATGATAAAGTGCGAGCAGGGACACGTCATAAACTGTGCTGACGTAGGTAATGATCATGTGACTCATTTAGGCACGCCCAGCCTAACCTAAGTGAGCCAGTCCCGTTGCTTAGCAACAGATTCGACAACTATCGAGTTCTACAAATTAGCATACACATGTCAAGTAGCAAACATCGCATCAATGCGCATGCGTCAGCAAAATTGTTGTTTTAAGTGATAAGGCAAAGCTACCCGGTTTGGAGTGCGTTACTCGGTTATTTACGGTAAATATTCTTAATGCTTTTATTTGGTAAAGAAACATTTTAGCGTGCATTGTTACATTACTACTTACACGAAAATAACGGAGCGCTAGGTGAGGAAACAGCCGGGCACATAAACAAGTTCCTCAAAGTCTGTCTGTTATATTAATTTGAAATTAAACCTTTTGATTAATCTTTTGTGCATGTGTAAAATACTAAACAAAACCACCATGAAAAAGCGAACCGAAACTCATTACATCCTCAACTACAAAGGTTTTCTTACATTTGAGTAACATGCAGAATCCATTCACGCCCACCAGGCTGCAGTCTAGCCCTGACCTCTAGGGGGCAACGGAGTCCGGCAAAGTATCCGGTCTGCCGGAAATTGTAAAAATGTAGAGGAAGAAGGAGAGCAGACAGGAGAAGAAGTGTATAAACCTCGTGAAGCGGGAATTGACAGCTCACCAGCATGGACTGGTAAATTATATTAATTGATAGTGCTCGGTGTGCAATCCATTTTTCCAGTTTACATGTTTAGTCCGGCAGCATTATTTCTTAGCTTGTTGTTCAGCTAGCTTCAGCTGACCCTACTTTGCTAGCTGTAGCTAACAGTGCTAACATGGCTAACTACCCCATTCAGCTTCAAAGCTGATGCTAATTGGCTAAGTTCTGTTGACATGTTTAACTAGTATTATGCTAGTAATGACGTTTACAGTTAAAAAAGGGGGGCTTAACTTGAATTTTAGAACGTTATTTTCTGAACACACATGAAATAAGACTACAGTTATGATAAAGTATCGATACCCTGCTAGAAAGGTCGGCATGTATGGCACAAAAGTTATTTAAGTGTTGGTTTCAAAAGAACTAATAATAATAATGATATGTTGTGGCCATAGACTATACAACATTCAGATTTTTGAGCGTATATCGCTGTGTTGGTAAAGTTGAAAACATCAGAGTGGCTTGCAAGTTCCCCTCAGGGATCAGTAAACACTGTTTACAACCAAAACACATTTAATTAAAACCATATTATGGTCACCGAAAACACATCTGAGAAAGCACAATGTGTTAATAACTCATAAGTCTTTAACGTTACTATAAAAACAAAACAAAAAACAAAACAACAGATCACTGTTGTTTAAAAATGATTTATTTTTAGTGGCAGGGCGACTGCATTAATCCACTGTCTAGTGGTCCTACACAGTTTTGTTTATTTGATTTAAACAAATCATTAGAAATGTGACCGTTTCCCACTAATCTATTTTTTTTTTTTTTTTTTAAATTCACATGAACTTTACTTTTTTAGCCATTGGAGGCCCAGATATTGTTTTTCTTCATTACTGTCATGTATGCAGAATGACAACAAGCAGCAAAAAATGAAAATACTTTTCTACTTACTCTAATACATACTAATACTACTGTAGTACCTACTCTAGAATGATCTTAAAAAAGAAGTATTTGTGATGTTGGACTCCTTTCTTGTGTCTCATTCTGTTCTCCAGGGGTCAGAATGAGCTGCCATCTCCGGTGGTACGGGATGACGAGGTTACAGTTGCTGCCCGGAGGAGGAAGAAGGTGGCCTGTATCTTTTTGCTGAATTCTGTCTGTATGTATTGTTGACTCTGAGTGCTATCTTCAGGTGTAAACAGATCTGTTGCTGTTGTCTTTGAGCCAGAGACATCCAGAAGCCTTTACTACAAATCAGATTTCTTTAAGTGAACTGGTTTAACCAACCCTAACAATGGAGATCATTTTTAGTAGCAGATGCACAATATAATTGGCCACCTATTGGTATCGGCCTATATTGGCCTTAAAACTGAGCATTGGACATCGGTCACCTCACCAACATTTAACTGATATTTAACCGATCAGTCCGCTGTTTCTTCTTCTTCTTCAAAAACTTCTTTTTTTACAGACTTTAAAACTTCTAAAGACTAGGGAAAAAATATTGATACACTAAAATATTGCGATATTTTCATATGCTGATACCATATTGACATTTAAAAATGCAGTGTTGATCTATTTTACAAAAGAAATCTTGGGATATTTCATTGTGTTCTGAAATCTCGTGAGAATTCAAGAAATATTGTGAGATTTTGTAACAGAGCGATGAAATCTCGTGAGATTTTGTAAGTAAAATAGATCGATAACGCGTTTTAAAATATCGATTTGATGACGGCATATGATAATACCGCTATATTTCAGTGTATCAATATTTTTTCCACCCCTATTTTTCAAAGTGTCGGAAACGGACAACAAAACTGCTATTTGGAACGACTGCTCGTTTTTTTTCAGCTTTAATATCGGTATCGATATCGGCCACCTGAGTTTTAAAATATTGGATATCAGCCAAAATTCCAATATCGTGCATCCCTAATTATCAGTCATAAAACATTTAAAGTTGTTTTATGGTGACTGACTGAGAAGCAACACACCTGCTGCGGTCAATGCAAGAAAAAATGACAAAAAAATGCCAATTTTTTGGGTGTGTGATTTGATAAATAAAGTGACCAATCTTCAGTTTGTTGCAGGTGTGTTTTTGATACGATTATTGATCTAGCTAATTTTGGCTATATCGACTAGGGCTGGGAAAAAATATCGATACACTGAAATATTTTATATTTTATATACGATAAAATATTCTGGTATATTTTGACCAGGATTAGAAATCGGCTTATATATTGATTGTTTTTTTAAGCCCCCAAAATTGGCATCAACCCCAAAAATCCCATATCGGTGGGGCTCTATTAAAGACATCTGTAATGTAAATGTAGGAATATTAATATGAACACATATTTGATGCATTTGATGCTTGATAAACTGCACACAGACTGAGACAAACGGCGGCAGGAATCTTCTACAATTGTTACTTCAAAAAACAGAGTAATGCTCTGGTTCTGGTCCAGAGTATTTGTGTTGTTGCTCTCCTGACTCTCTCCCAGTCCCGTCACCTGGCAGCGGCAGCCCCGTCATTTCCATGGCAACGCCAGCCCGCCCCCTGTCCAGGAACACTCCCGCCTCTCTGTTCCGACAGGCTGGTAGGACACACGCTGACACGGTTTTATAACCGATTATCAATTATCTCCATGTTTGACCTGTCCCTCTGTCTCCCAGTCACTCCCAGAGTTCCTGATGTTTCCGCCATTTTGGGACCAGGAGGTCGGACGCCTCGATACACCCACACACCCAAAAACGCGTTCAGCAGTCTGGTGAGAGACGGAGACACGCTTTTGTCCTCATACATCCATCATTAACTTGAACTCATTAAAAGTGATGTGTGTTTAGAATTTGGACGACAGCGACTGGACCCAGAGCTTCTACACGTCCCCCGTGTCCGGACTGGACAACACCAGCTTCTTTAAGGACGACGTTGCAAACCTCAGCTCGGCCCTGCTGAAGGAGGACGACCCAGGAGAGGCAGGTGGGTGAAACACACACAGCAAAGCCTGCTCTGTCACTCTGCAGCGCTATTCTTAACGCTTCGCTCTCCTTTCAGCGGCTGCCAGTCTTTTCCCAGAGTTCCTCGCTTCCTTTCTGAAAAACTCCTCCTCTGCTGTGTTCGATCTGCTGGAGGATTATCAGACACTCTGTCAGGACAAGGTAAGTGTGTGTTAACATGTTTAGTTTGTTTCAAACATCAGTGGTGTGAGAGAGCAAGAATAGAAAATACACAAAGCTGAACTTGAACTCTGGGAACGGAGGAAACGGCTAACCTGATCCAACACGTTGGCTGTATTTAAGGTGGACGTCCTGCAGTCCGTGGTGCTGAGAGCGGGTCAGAACAGTAAAACAGCTGGAGTCCGCTGGCTGCTGCAGGAGGAGAACTGCACCTGGAGACTGATCGCATCACTCTACAGGTACCTGGCTGACTGAAGGAGGAGCAGTCGGTCTGCCAGGCTTTTGGCTCGTTTTTGATTCCTCTGTGTGTGTTTCTGCAGGGATCGGGTCCAGTTGGCACTGGAAGATGACATCATGACAGACATGGTTGTGAGTGACAGTTAGAAGACTTCAGCTGACATTCAGACAAACCTAGACACTTAAATCAGACATGAACATGCTGGTTTTAGTGGAAAGATGACCAACATAGAGTTGGGGGTTCAGGCTCCCACACAAACGCACAATACTAATTATCTGTTTGAAATTTAAAAAAAATTGAACTAGAGGTTGAAGGTTATGAAATATATATGAAACACTTACAGTCGTCCTCAAAATTATTCATACCCTCCAATTAAGGAACGAAAAAAATAGCTGTCAGTGAAATAAGTTGAAATTTACAAAAGTAATAATAGATAAAAAATTTCTGAAAATCACAACACTGATTTTGAATTGTGGTTCCACTGAAATATTAAAAACAAATGCACAAAAAAGAAAACAAGTAAACAAACAAAATGCTGCTCAGCAACACTTTCAGACAATCAGTGCAATCATGTGTTTTCTGTAACGTCCAATCAGACGTCTGCACCTGTTGACAAGTATTTTGGTCCACTGATCATCAGAAAGGTGCTCTAATGTGTCTGGGACAGCTTTTTTTTTTAGTTATTGTTTTCAACCACAATTCAAAAGCATTATTTTATTTAACAAAATCATAATTTTGTAAATTTTTATTTATTATAAGTTCCTTTAGTTTCCTGTTATTTGAGTTACTGTTGCGATTTTAGCCTTTTCTTTAATTGGAAGGTATGAATGATTTTGAGAATGGGTGTAAGAAAGGATGAAGGTGCCTCCATACAGATAACATAATCTCCACAAAGGGAAAGAACATTGGACCATTTTCTTTCTGGCTGTGTTTGGAAGGTGTGAACACGAAGTTGTGTTTGTGTGTGCAGGTCCCCAGTGAGAGCGAGAAGGTTGTGGTGGAGCAGCTCTTCCAGCGGGACGCCGTCATACGACAGAGTCAGGTAACACTCATGGACACGCAGAGAAGCTTATTTAAGAAATGACTGGGAACAATTTAATGCTGGATGATGTTTTTCGTCTCTGGTAGATGGAAAGAAAGCGTGACAAAATAATCAATGAACAAAAGTTTAAGTCCTTTTCTGATGTGTTGCATGCACACGTCATTCTACCCGACGACATCTAACACGACTGCATTTTTATATGTAGATGTTTTAGATGTTTCTGGTTCCACAGCAAAAACACAGAGGTCTAACAAGATATTTGCTTGAAACACCCGTAATGGACTCCAGACTCCAGACTGTCCACATCTGTGTAGCTTGTTAGCTGTATTTTTTTTTCTCCCCTTATGTTTTGTCCTGCTTCTCTTTACATTCATGCTTAAACTTTTAAGCTTCACTCTGTGATTGAGAGGATATATATGATGTCAAATGCTCAATAAAAATTGTTGTACCAAAGTTTGTTCATGATCCTCTCTGTGTTGCAGCTGGTTGTTGATTGGCTGGAGAGCATCGCCAAGGATCAGATTGGAGATTTTTCTGATAACATAGAATACTACGCCAAAAACGTGTGCTGGTGAGTTCCTATCTGTTCGTGGTAAAGAGTGGATCCTACAGTTGTGTGCGTGAAGATCATCAGTGATGTGTGATTTAGGGAGAACACCCTCCATGCGCTGAAGACGAGGAGGAAGAGCGGCACTGTCTTTACTGTGCCTCTCGTCACAGAGCTGGTGAGGCTCGCCTCCACAGAAAAAAACATCTTTTGTCGTGCTGCTAAATACGAAGATAACTTAGTTTTACTTTTGTGGTTTCAGGACCCGGACGCTCCCCTCCGCCAACAGCGGCCGCTGGCTGACCTGGACCGAGAGGACGACGCCCGACTCCTGAAGAACCTGTTCACGCTGATCCGAGCGGGAATGATAGATGAGGTAGAGGCAGATATTGGTTGATGAATCAAAAGTTTTGCTTTCGGATGAGTCAAATGCAGTTTAAATCCTGTATGAACCTGGAGAGTTAAACACACCAAACTGAGTGAAAACAGGCCTTAAATGTGTTTGTGTCAGGAAGCCTATAATATTTGGGGGGGTTGAACAGTTTTAGTCTGGGTTAGATGGTCAGTTATTGATATTCACAGCAGCTTTTCCTACTTTTGTTAAATTTCCAAGCATGAAAAAACCTTAAAATGTATTTAATCAACATTAAGATTGAAGATAAAAGCCACTACAGAATCAGTAATAAATCTGCCGGTGCTCAAACCCACATAAGACAACTTGTAAATGTGATTGTAATATCTAAAATGGATGATTATGGGATGATTACAGCAGATCAAGCATAAATAACCAACAATGTCACAGTTTTACGTTGTGTTTTTATAACAGAGCTTAAATCTTTGGCTTTGTGTGCATTTGAAGGCTCAGAGGTTGTGTAAACGCTGCGGTCAGGCCTGGAGAGCTGCCACTCTGGAGGGCTGGAAACTCTACCACGATCCCAACAGGACATCAGGTAACTTCTGACTAGAAGTGAGTCATTGATGAGTTTTTGTGTCGCCATCAAAGTGTGCACCTACTCATGACGCTCATAAAGCCATCTGCTGGCAAGACATCAGCCAATAGCAATTATTTTTATTTACAAAGCCTCTCGGTTTAAGAACTGTGAGCTTAAAACTGCTTTTTTTTTAAACTCATAATGGAGTTCACCGGAGACTGAACCAATGTAATCCAAGTGTCCTTGAAGTTTCTATTTGCGCATTTGTGCGCGTTCACGACGCTACAGAAGCCTCAGCGTTCAGCGCCTACTCTGCCGATAATGCAAGCATAGAAGAAGAAATTCATTGTTTACATTGTGCTAAGAGCGACCGAGCTGCGGACAAACACACGAAGGGTTGGCTATTGATTTTAAACAAGACAGAAAGAAAAAGAACGCGCGATCTCGTCTGCGCAGCTTCTGTAATGTCGTGAACTTTGCTGCAGCTAGATGTAGTACTGTTTAGGCTATAAAAATATACTAAATGATGTAGTTTCAAGTAAATTCTGGACGCTACCCACTCAGGACACTTGGATTACATTGGACGAGCAGTATGGAGGAATATCACCAAGTTTTTGTGGACTTTTATGGACCTTTTTGGTTCAGTCGCCGATGAACTCCATTATATGAAAGTTGGGGGAAAACGAAAACCTGTCAGATCTCCGGCTGCATTTGAGATATTAAAAAAAAAAAAGGACCCATGACCACACCCTCTACAGGCCCGTTTATGCTCCCCTACATATGTAAATGGCTACATCCGTTTCATTTGTCGCCCTGCATGGCTGCCTTCATACTTCCGTGCGTTCCCGTGGTTCATGAACCAGTTTGTCCGCTAGGCGGGAGTGCTGCCTGTCCCTGTGCCCTGGTGATGTGACATCGTAGATATGATTGTATTTTTGGACACACTCCCACAGCCTCTCCTCAAAAGCTGCAGCCATGTCTACAGATGCTCTCTGTATGTTTGGCATCTTCTTTCTCTATTTGGCTACGGTGGTTTTTGTGTTTTTTTATTCCGGTTCCTGTTCTTCTTCTCTGGTTTGTTCTTGCACATCAGCTACACAGTTCAACACTGACCCCGCGGTTTCTTGTGGTATTGCTCTGTCTTCTGCCTGGAATGATAAACCAACAAGCCCCTCAAAAACGCACCAAATTATGTGCATAACCAACGCAGATGACGGATGAAACTGTCCGTCCATGTGCGTATCCGTCTTCTACTGCAAGCATAAATGGGCCTGACAGAGGACATGATGGGATTAAAAAAAAAAAACAACAACACACCTCAGTACAAATAAGTGCATATGCACTTATCAAGAAACCATCAAGTCTTTTGCAAACTGTTTTATGCCTCCAGCATTTCCTCTACTGGACTCTGTCTCCTCTCCCAGCAGGTGGCTTAGAGCTGCAGCCTGTTGAAGGAAACCCTCAGAGAGGAATCTGGAAGGTGTGCTGCTGGAGACTGGCTGAAGAGGTACAACACACACGTCTGAAACTGTCCTCGCATTCAGGAAGTTTAAAGGTTTAACACTAATAAGTAAAAATGTAACTGTGGTGTGTGTTTCAGGAGCAGTTACACAGATATGAGAGAGCGATCTACGCCAGCCTGAGCGGGAACCTCAAACCGGTGATTTACCGACTCTATTTACAGACTGTGTGAATGTTTTTGTGTTTCTCGTCACAGCAACAGGACGGGAAGTAGAAACGTGCTCGGTTTGATGGAATCAGCTACACGTGAATGTGTGGAGATCCCCTCCATCATGTGTTTGTGTGTGTTCATCAGCTGCTGGCGGTGTGTGAGTCGTGGCAGGACTGTGTGTGGGCTTACTTCAGAGTGATGGTGGACTCGCTGGTTGAAAAGGATCTCATGTCGTCGGGTATGGCCCACCAGGAAGTGGAGTCTCTGCCCAGAGAATACCTGGAGGCAAAGTACGAAACACACAAACAGACTTATCTGAAAGAAAAAAATAATCAGATTCTCTGAGTGTGTCAGAAGCAGACGTCATCAGTGTGTCTGATTGGTTTACCGTCTCTGTCCCTCCTCAGCTGGACCATGGAAAAGGTGTTTGAGGAGCTTCAGGCATCAGAGTCGAAGGTGAAACTCAGGCCAACTGGTTGTGATTATTGACGTCATGCAACTGAACTTCCTCCAAAGCTTTGTGTTTGTGTGTGTGTGTGTGTGTGTGTGTGCATGTGCAGAGGGTTTTGGATGAGACAAAGGAACATTACCACATCATCCAGAAGTTCATCATTCTGGGAGACCTTGACGGTGAGATGCCCTCAGTTGGAAACTTTTCATTTTAAAGACTCAAACCCTAAACCTACTTTCTGTCTCAATCAGGTCTCTTGGAGGAGTTTTCTGATTGGCTGACAGCCTCTAAGCCCCTCCCATCTCACCTGCTGCGTTTCATGACTCACCTCGTCCTGTTTTTCCGCTCGCTGGGTTTGGCGTTGAAGGTGAAGCTGTGCAGTTGTCTCGTTTCCCAGCAGAGGGAGCTGTCTGTCTCTGTTTCCCGGTACACGCTGACGTCTCCTGTCTTCTCAGGAGGAGGTGTGCGTTGACGTGGTGAAAGCGTACGTCTCCTTTCTGGTTCTGGACCAGCAGACGGACCTCGTGGCGAGCTATGTCGGCCAACTTCCCACTGAGCTCGCCACGGCTCAGTATGCGACTTTCTTGGAGACCGTCACGCAGCCGGAGCTGCGCCCTCAGTGTCTGCAGCTCGCCACCGATGCCGGTGAGATGGCTTATGCTCCAGAATGAGGCCTGGAAGACGACCGATGTTCTTCCTCACGTGACTAAATGTTTGCTTTTGTAGGTCTGGATGTTTCTGCCATAACTAAGCTGGTGGTGGAGACGGTCAGAGAAAGAGATGACACAGAGTTTACACACCACAGCCAGACCATAGAGACGGGAACTACTAAGGTATTAGTTCTCAGAATATGAAATAAGCTTCAGGGTTCCCACGTGTCCTGGAAAACCTGAAAAGTGATTGACAGATTTTCCAGCCCTGGAAAGCACATAGAAAATGGGGGGAAAAAAGTAAAATATCCTGGAAAATTATTTTTTCTTCCCTCACTTCAGTTTTATTTATAAAGCACTTTTCAAGCATGAAACAATAAAGACAACAAAATAACATATACTGTAAACATAGCCCTTAACATTAAAAACAGGTTATTTAAAAAAAACAACAACTTAAAAATAAATAAGTGAACTGAATACAAATAAATTTGATTTTATATTCATATTTTATTTAGTTTTGCAAATATTTTTATTTTTAATTTAAGAATGCAGGTGTCAGATCCACAAAGTACACGATAAGTAAACAGTAAACAACATAAATCTTGTTTGGATGATTTATTGAACATACACAAATATTTTATGGTTAAAGTACAAGAGAGAAAGAGAGAGAGGAACATTGAAACATTGAAGTAATCTGATTAAATGTACAAAATATATGGTGCAACTGTAGAAAGTAACACTTCTCCAAAGGGGGGGGGATTTATTAATGTATGTTGGGATAGCTTCGTGCTATCGTACTATAGCAGCTGAAAATGTTCTGGAAAATCATTTCAGTAAAAGAGTGGGAACCCTGAAACTTTTCTCTTTTGATTAGATTTGACTTAAAGCCTTTTTTCACTCTGCAAATTAGAGTTGTGCAACATTAAAGGAGACTTGTAAAGAAAACTACAACATTTGTTGCCCAAATAGTGGATTGACTGTAACACTGCCCTAATAGGAGGACCAAAAGAAGATTGATGTCATTGACTGGCTGCTGTTTGACCCTGCCCATCGAGCTGAAGCCTTGAAGCAGTCCAACGCCATCATGAGGAAGTTTCTGGGTATGGTTGTCTGTTTTCTAGGGCGAATAAGCCTATGAAAGAAGGCGCACGTCCTGAACTTCAGTTTGATTTGATGCAGTTCTTAATATCACCTATTCATGTTTAAGCATGGCTCTCAACCACGCTGTCAGATTAGTGATCAATGTTATAATGACCTTTGACCTCACTGAGATGTGTCTTAGTTGTAGTTGGAAAACGTTTCCCATCTTAGCTCATAACCATTTTTCTAATTTTATCCTCCCTGTCTCTTCTGTCCTCCATCATCTTGTCAATAATCTGGAGAAATGTTTGCAGTCAAATATTTTAAGGGATGTTTCTGTTTCTAAAATGCTCCCAGAGCTGACAGGGTAGAGAAGATGAATTAGCGGTAATGATAATTTCCACTTACAGAAATAATTAAAGCTGCAGCAAAACAGTGGTTGGATGATGCAGCTGTGTCATCAACTCCTGTCTGTTTAAAATGATGGCACCAAATTAAATACCATATCATATCGTTTATATTGTAGTAGCCTAATACTGGTATATTTTTGGACATGGGCAGAAAATGGATTATGAGCAAGTGAACAATGAAGCCTGACAGATCAAAGCAGATCAGCCGGTATCGGCTTTAAACTTAAATAAATAAAACAAAACAATGTTCATTAAAATGAACCAAACTAGAAAAGTGACAACTTGTGTAACCATCAGTATAGTACATAATGCAATTTTTTTTTAATATCTTTTTTTAAGTCATATTACTCACCTCGAACTAATCTCTATAGTTTTTTAAAGCACCTGCACTAGGGATGCACAATATTGGAATTTTGGCCGATATCCAATATGCCGATATTTAAAAATTCATGTGGCCGATAACCAATATCGATCCCGATATTAAAGCTTTAAAAAATGAGCAGTCATTGCAAATAGCAATTTTTTTTATCCATTTCCAACACTTTGAAAAATAGGGGTGGGAAAAATATTGATACACTGAAATATTGTGATATTTAAAAACGCATCAATGTATTTTTACTTTATTTCGTAAATTCTCGAAAGATTTCGTAACAGAACGATGAAATAGTGCGAGATTTTGTTAGTAAAATAAATTGATAACACGTTTTTAAAATGTCAATATATCAGCATATGAAAATATGCAATATTTCAGTATTGATATTTTTCCCTTCCCTAGTCTATAGACGTTTTAAAGTCTAAAAAAGAAATATTTGAAGAGGAAGTTTTTGTTTTTTAAGACTTTAGAAACAGCGGGTTGATCGGTTAAATATCGGTGGGGTGGCCGATACTCAGTTTTAAGGCCGATATAGGCCGATACCAATAGGGGGCCGATTATATGCATCCCTAATCTGCACAGTTTTCAGTGCAGATGTCTTTAAAACTGACGATATTAAAAATATCTAAATGTCTAAAGTAATCTATATCGGACAATATGACAAAATATATTCTGATCATTTTTTGGCCTTATCATCCAGTCCTAGTTAAAGGCGCCATAGAAGATGTTTCTGCATTTCAGAAAGCAGAGACTATTTGCCAGTTTTTGAATAATGCGCATGCGCAAGACCAACCTGCTAGATTCACAGCTCCCGCCCCCCGAGCACAGAACAACGTGCACGAGCCACTCCGGTGTTCAGCAGACAGCAGGTAAACAGAATGTCGCTAACTGCTAGCAGAATGATTGTTAGCGACCTGCTGTATACAATCGACGGTGCTTCTGGGACGCAATATTACTCTCGCCGGTCAATCACTCTCATTGATCAGTCTCGCCTATTACCTGCTGAATTGATCATCAATCACTCTTAATACAGTAGTAAGAGTGATTGACAGGCTAATGGACAAATGAAAATTGTAGGAATGCAGAGATGATCTGAGGATGTTTTTTTTCAGTCCCATTACTTTCACACCTGATGTATAATATTTATATATTTAAAGATTTTAATTAATCATAACGTATGAAGTAGTGAACCCAATTTTATCGAATTTTGCAAAAATTGTTGAAACATCTATAACGCCTTTAAGACTTGTGTGGTGGTGTTTGTTGTAGCTGCGTTTGCATCCATGGATTCACCAGCTGAGGTTTCACATCTGCATGTAATTGATGAGCTGCAGACTTCGGTCCGTTGTTCATTCCTTCTTATAGGAATCCAAATGATTTCCAGACATTAGATTTAAATGTGTGGGTAAACTGGGTCCACATGTTGGACAGGTTTTCTGTTTTTTTGCTTTTGCTGCTAGCAGACCAACTCCGACATTGATCTGTCCATCAGCACATTTCCAGGATTAGCATACCAGTGTGCACATCTTTATAATCTAGTTCTGATCTGTAGATGTTCGTCTTCACCTCCAGATTCTTTATATTTTCTGGCTTGCCAGTCTGAACTGGAGATTTACCAGTTCTGTCTTTCTTTCAGCTCTGCAGAAACACGATGCAGCCAAAGCCGTGTTCTCCAAAGTTCCAGAGGATTCAATGAGGGAAATTTACTGCCAGTGGACAGGTGTTGGTCAGACTGTGCCCCTACCTGCTGAGGATGAGAATGCCATCAGAGAGCACCTGTGCATCAGAGCCTACCTGGTCTGTTTGAGTTTAATAGCAGTGATGGGGGAGCTGGTTGACTGTCTGTCTGGGATTAAAAGGACGAACTGATGCGAATGTGTCTTTCTGGCTCCTTAGGAAGCTCACGAGGCGTTCACTGACTGGTTCGGCCACAGCAGTTCTGCGCCTCAGAAGCCAGCACCTGCCCCCGAAGCCAAATTCACTGAGAGAGTGGCCAATGAGATGAAAGAGAAGGAGTATCAGGTACAGACGCATTTCATTTTACCAAATGTGAGTTATTAGCTTCCTGTCAGGCTTCTGCTCAGTCTCCTGTAGTCGAGGAAGGAGTCAAATCCTTCACTTGAAGGTAACATGTGGAGTTGGATTTCTGTAAAAATCACTGAGCAGATAAAGTCTACAGATGTCTGAACTGAATTAAAGACAGATTACATTAAATTAGCCTACCTGGCACGTTAGCCAAAGACATTTAGCAACTCCTGCATCTTCTCACTCCACCAAAGATCTCTGAGAAAAGTCAACAAACATAAAGAAAATGAATGTACATCAAGTAAAATGCTTCTTGACCTCAAAGCTACCATTTTTTTAGTGGCTATGGGTAAAAATGAGTTAGAACGAAAGGAGATTCAGCCTCCATCTATCGGTGTCTGTTTGGCTCGTCCAACAAGCACCTCCAGGGCAATGATGCCTCGCGTAAATACTAATCACCGAGGTCGCTCTTTCCAGTTAAAACCAGACCAGAATAAAACCCAACAATGCAGATGCTGTTTCTAAGTGCTGCTTGTGTCAGCTGATGGAAGTGACCTGCCCGTAGCAATGCTGCCTCCTTCCCGTCCATTATTTTTAACATTTAGCTTCAGTTCAACACAAAGCAGCTCCTTGTCCATGTCGTCCTCTTATCTGCAAAAGCCTCTAAGAAAAAAGATGAAGATGAACAAGAGTTTTGTTGCTAGTTGTGTTGAACTGGTCGATGCTGTAAAAACATACACAGCAGAATGTAATTTCCAGCCGGTTATTAACGCCACCGAGAACTCACCTGGTTCATCTGTCACATAACGACTCTGGATTCATCTGCTGCTCTGTTCCTGTGTTTTGTTTACAAATTTAACAACTAACACAGGGTTCCCACGCATCCTGGAAAACCTGGAAAATAATTGAACATTTTTCCGGTCATTGAAAACATGGAAAATGAGAAAAAGAGTGAAATGTCCTGGAAAATTATTTTTCCTCCTTCTGTTTTGTCACTGCTTCGTCTCGGCTTTGTCACTGCTTCATTGCTCCTTCGTCTCAGCTTTGTCACTGTTTCGTCTCTGCTTCATTGCTGCTTCGTCACTGCTTCGTCTCAGCTTTGTCCCGGCTTTGTCGCTGTTTCGTCTCAGCTTTGTCACTGTTTCGTCTCTGCTTCATCACTGCTTCGTCTCAGCTTTGCCACTGTTTCGTCTCTGCTTCATCGCTGCTTCGTCACTGCTTCGTCACTGCTTCGTCTCAGCTTTGTCCCGGCTTTGTCGCTGCTTCGTCTCAGCTTCGTCCCCGGCTTTGTCGCTGCTTCGTCTCAGCTTCGTCCCGGCTTTGTCGCTGCTTTGTCTCAGCTTTGTCACTGTTTCCTCTCAGCTTTGTCACTGTTTCGTCTCTGCTTCATCGCTGCTTCGTCTCAGCTTTGTCACTGTTTCGTCTCTGCTTCATTGCTGCTTCGTCACTGCTTCGTCACTGCTTCGTCTCAGCTTTGTCCCGGCTTTGTCACTGCTTCGTCTCAGCTTCGTCCCGGCTTTGTCGCTGCTTTGTCTCAGCTTTGTCACTGTTTCCTCTCAGCTTTGTCACTGTTTCGTCTCTGCTTCATCACTGCTTCGTCTCAGCTTTGTCACTGTTTCGTCTCTGCTTCATCGCTGCTTCGTCACTGCTTCGTCACTGCTTCGTCTCAGCTTTGTCCCGGCTTTGTCGCTGCTTCGTCTCAGCTTCGTCCCGGCTTTGTCGCTGCTTTGTCTCAGCTTTGTCACTGTTTCCTCTCAGCTTTGTCACTGTTTCGTCTCTGCTTCATCGCTGCTTCGTCTCAGCTTTGTCACTGTTTCGTCTCTGCTTCATCGCTGCTTCGTCTCAGCTTCGTCTCTGCTTCATCGCTGCTTCTTCTCAGCTTTGTCACTGTTTCGTCGCTGCTTCGTCTCAGCTTTGTCACTGTTTCGTCTCAGCTTTGTCACTGTTTCGTCTCAGCTTTGTCGCTGCTTCGTCTCAGCTTTGTCACTGTTTCGTCTCAGCTTCGTCCCAGGTTTGTTGCTGCTTCATCTCGACTTTGTCGCTGCTTCATTGTGGCTACAATTGTAAAACTCTTCTCCAGAAGCTTGGGGTGGAATTTCTGAGTCTTTGTTGTGATAACATGACTCGTACTGCTGGAAAAGTCCTGGAAATTAACTTCAGGAAAAGAGTGGGAACCCTGAAGAACTGCCGCTTATGTGGCTATTATTCCTGGAACTGGAATGATGTTGTATTCAGGGGCAAATTAAAAAATCAGATTTTCCTAACAAATGAAATATCACCATCAAAAGTTTTTATTGTCAGGATATAAAATCATCAAACAGAAAATTATCAGCTCATTATTTTTTCAGTTCAGTGAAGTACAAGTAATCAGATTAAAAGAGCTTCAACTTCCCATTTCCGAGTTACTTTGAATGCAGCATCATCTTAAATCTAATTCTGGTGGAGAAATGAGAAAAAAGTCTGGATGACTTTGTAGAGTGACCAAACTTTCCTCTGCATATCTGATTGGTTCTCTGAATGTTTCTTCTCCAGATCTAGAAGGCCTGACAGAAAATATCAGGTTGTGATATTGGAGGTAACACTGACTTTAGATAGACAAATACATGATCTGAAATAGAGGAAACGTTTTTTTTCTCTTCTTTTTCTAACATCTTCCCTTGAAGTGGCGACGGGAGAATCCAAAAACGTATTAATTCATGACCACCAACGACTGCACTGGTTTTTGTGGAGGCAGCTATGCACGCACCTCCCAAAGGTTAACGTGTGTTGTGTTTCAGGCCGCCTTGACTGCCTGGTCGTGCCGCCTGGACATTCTGACCGAAGACGTGAAGGAAAGAATCTACAATGTGCTGCTGTTTGTGGATGGAGGATGGATGGTCGACAACAGACAGGTTACTGAAGCTAGCGTTTGTTTCGTGTGTTACAAGTTAGAGAAAAAGATTTTAACCTAATTTTAAAGCATCGGTCAGCTGCACATGGGCAGTGTGGTCCACATACAACAAAATATGTTAACTTTTAAGTCTTTTAACGTGTTGAGACAGTGAATGCATCATGTGATGTATGTGTGTTTGTAGGAATCGGAGCAGGACGCCGAGCGCAGCCACCAGATGACGGTGTTGCGCTCCCTGTGTCTGCCTCGGCTCAGCTTCCTGCTGCTCAGCGTGCTGCAGAGCTCCTCCAGACACCAGGAGGCGCTGCGACTCGCCGACATCATCTCATCGGACCAGCACCGCCTCTACCAGGTAGCAACCCAGACTAAAATGCAGCTTTTTGTTCTGTCATGTTATGTAAAAACTCAAACACATACACGACCGGGTGGTCCAAATGCTCCATTTGATCTTATAATCATGAGGGAGCTGGTAACTCTCACTTTCATTTTGTTTTTGATGACCTGGTTCTGCTTGCGGTCTCTGTGGTTTATTCGTAGGTTTTCTCGAAAGAAGAACTGAGGAGGTTTCTTCAGAAGCTGCGGGAGTCGTCTCTCGCTCTGTTGGACCGAGGACTTGACCCGTTGGGCTACGAACTGCAGCCATGATCTCACACAGAACAGGGTTTCTTCTCCTGCTGGTTTTTGTTTTTTCTTTTTAAAGAATTTGTTGTTTTTGCTAAATAAAGACCTGATAATCTTGTAGATGTGTGGCTTATTTGATTTAAAGCAGATCGTAATAAACTGACAAGCTTTTTTCCCAGCAGGGTCAAATTGTAGAGCAAACTATGTTGAATTTATAGAATCTTTATATATATTTAGACATTCAGCCAATATAGTTTAAAACCTTCGGATGAAATGAAATGAATGAAATGAAAAATACTTTATTCATCCCCGAAGGGAAATTCAGTATTGTAAAAGCCACTTTCAATTGCAGCACCAGCAGCGCACCATTTTTTTTTTTTTTTTTTTTTTTTCGGATGGCATTAAATATATTTTTAAGAGAGAACCAAAAAGATTTAATCTATTCTAACTCAATTTCTATGACAGTTCCTACAACAAAATATTCTTTTTTAATAACATTTTCTAAAATGGGAGACTTTCAAAGAGGACCTCCCCCCACAGTCCAACAAAACTTTAAAAGGGAAATGCATCTTGTATTTATTCATATCAGGATTAATAGATTTAATATTTAACAGCTACCAACAAAACTGATTTAGATTAAGTTGAGGGTTGAAATATTTCAGAAAAAAAAATCTAAGATGCAATTTCTATAAATTATTAATCAGATTTTTAATTATAATTAAGGAACAATTTAGAGGATAAAGTGAAATTATCTTTTAATGTAAAATGAATATATATACAGGTCTCAAAATTATTCATACACTCTTTAAAATAAGAAAAAAAAATAAATTAGCCATCACTGAACTAAGTTAAAATTTAACAAATTAATAATTAAATTTTTATTAAAATCATGACATCAATTTTGTATTGGGGTTTAAGGGGAAAAAAAATAAAACAAGTAAACATGCACAATGGGCTTCTGAACTAAATTTTTCACTGCAATCGTGTTTTCTGTAATGCTCATAAGACTTCTGCACCTGTTGACAGGTATTTTGCTCTACTGTTCATGAACAAGGTGCTCTAATTGGTCCGAGGCTGTTTTATTTTATTTTCTCTTATTAGATAATTCACAATCTCATGGTAAAAGTTTGGCTATAAAAACTTGTGAAACCAGGATGTAAAATTTTATATATATATATATATATATATATATATGTGTGTGTGTATGTATATATATATATATGTATATATATATATATATATATATATATATATATATATATATATATGTGTGTGTGTGTGTGTGTATATATCTTTTCTTTTTCATACAAATACAAATGTTTTATTTATCTCTTACTTTTGTTACATGGCAGTCTTGAAATTGAGGAAATAAATGATTGATCAGTTCTCATGCTCGCCACTAGACTAGATCTAATTAAACCACAGAAGAAGTGTTAGTTTCCGGCCAGCAGGAGCGCCATCTGCACTAGGGTTTCCAAATTCTGGACCCCACCGAAAGGTAAGTCCAGTAAACACATGTAGCATCAGTTACTAGTTAGTATGAAAAACCTGTAGATAAACACTTTGGGATGTTTTTAAACCCTGCACTTCATGAAAGGGTCACTGAACTTAAATTTAACTTACTTTTGCCAGTTGAACCGCATCAGAAACAGAAGTTAGCAGTGTGCTAACAGTAGCAGGCCTCAAAGCCTCGATATTTCCTGACTTGTATATCGGGCTGAAAGAGTAGCAACGTGCAAGCGGTTTGTTATGCAAATTAACGATTCAGGTAAAAATGATTAAATAAAAATCAAACGTATTACATTTTAAAACAAGATATAATGGTTTACTTTCAATCTTAAGACTCTTTTTAATGTAAAATTCCGTAAGGGTTTAAATGTAATGTTTGTTGTTTTAGCTTTCTTGCTAAAATGAAAAGCTAGCTCTGACATTTTTTTGCAAACAATTTATCTAAATCGAGGCAAGCTTTCCGTCACAGCAGATAGCTTAATGCAAATAAGTTACTATGTAATTGTATCTACCTAAAGAACAGAGGGTAGTCTTAATAAATTAAAGTATTTTTGTCTGCAGCTTGCAATGCAATCACAGAATAAGTTTAAAATCCGTCTGAGTTGTTTGAACCGACGCGTCTGCTGATTAATCTCCCCTGGATTTGTGTAAAAGTCTAACAAGTGTAGTCAGAGTTGTGGAAAGACGCAAGCTTGGCTTTCTGTTGAAGTTCCTTTTAGAGTCAGAGTGAGGAAGGGGTGCGGGACAAGTCCAGGCATATGCACCGCCACGCCGGTGTTGTCATGGCAATGGTCCAGAAAATGTCTCAGCTGTTTGAGAACGTGCCGTTCTTTGCAAACACCCACGCTGACCGCTCCCCAGACATTCTGACGGGCAGGACCTGAGCCAAATGTTCCCAGACGTGGCTGACCAGTGTGGGTTAAATATGGGCGCGTGCTGTGCTAGTTTTATTAAATCCAAAATAAGCTGATTTGTTTACAGATGTCAGTACTGCACCCAGGTGTAGACACTGCAAACAGCTGGAGTCGATAGAAAACATAGAATTGCTTGTGGGAAATAAAAGCTCCCTTAATATTGGAAATATGGCTCTTCCTTTTATGGTTCTTTCCTTCCTTTTTCCTTTATATATATATGTATATATATTTATGTGTGTGTGTGTGTGTGTATACACTACTCGCAAAAAGTTAGGGATATTTGGTTTGTTGTATGATGCCAGAATAAACCTAAAACCAACTGCGACCTGTCCACGTGAACTGAGCTAGCCTTTCTCTAAACTTTTAGATGCACATGTACATTGTTCAATGGTTAAATATGAACATTTCATATTTTCCTGAAATTAAAACTGAAAATCGAATATCCCTAAATTTTTGTTAGTAGTGTATATACAGACATGTACAGTCCTCAAAATTATTTATACCCTACAATTAAAGAAAAGGCTAAATTGATTATAGTAATTCAAATAACAAGAAACTAATAAATAAAAATTTACAAAATTATAATTTAGTGAAATAAATTTTTGCTTTTGAATTGTGGTAGAAAATATTAATAAAAAAAAAAATAAAAATTGTCTCAGACACATTAGAGCATCTTTCCAATGAACAGAGGACCTAAATACCTGTCAACAGGTGTAGAAGTATTTTTGAACATTACAGAAAACACCCGATTGCAGTGATTGCCTCAAAGTGTTGCTCAACAAAAATTTAGCTTCAGAGCCCCATCATGCTTGTTTACATGTTTTATTTTTTGTGTTTGTTTTTAATATTTTTGTTGAACCACAACAAAAAATGTATGTCATAATTTTCATAGAATTTAGTTATTTATTATTACTCAATTTCAACCTATTTCACTGACAGCTGTTGCTTCCTTCTTTAAATGGAGGGTTATGAATAATTTTGAGGACTCTGTCTCTCTCTCTCTCTCTCTATCTATCTATCTATTTTTTTTTTTTTTTTTCTTTTCTTTTCTTTTTTTTTTTTTTTTTTTTTTTATATCTATATATATATATTCCCAAAAAGTTGTTGTGATGGCTTTAAAACATAGCAGCATCACCCCTGGGCTGCAGAGCAAAACATGCATTATTGTGCATCCGGTAGTAATGGGTTAAGTTTGTAACATGTTTGATATTAGCTGGTTAGTCATGTAATTTAACACGCACTTGGCCCAGTGTAGTGGATCTGTACTCAGTGGGGCATTTTGACCAGGAAGGAAAAGTCTGGAGTGATGCAAAAAAATGTTCAGAACTCATGTTTATAAATATTTTTAAATGCACGAGTCTATAAATGTTTCTATTTATATTCAGTTTTTTTTTCTGAGCAGATATTAAAAAATGCATTTATGCAAGTTTTACAGGACTGTTTGAAATGTAGACTTAGGTTTGCATTGGTTCATATGTTGGAGTTTGCAAAGGAGTTTAGGTTTGTTGTTGTTAAACTTGGTTAAAAGAAGAGATAGTTGTGGTGTTCTCTCTCATGGGCATTTAAAAAAAATGTTTTCGAAATGTCTGATAATTATGAAACATTGAGTTGCAGTTAATGGAATAATGGTGATGAATAGTTTTCTCTGTTTTATATTTTTTTTGTAGAGCAGCACAATCCTTTTTTCATATATTACAAATTTTCTGCATTAATTAAAATTCAAATCAAAACTGAGCGCAGCAGAGTAGAAGGCGTTTGATTAATGTCAAGATGCTTTGTTTCTATTCAATTGCAAAGCCAGTTGTTACTGGAGGAGTTGCAAATGATGGGAAGTTTTGATGCATTTATCTTTTTTAAATAAATGGAAATGACCCTAATGATTATGCAACATGATGGCTTTTAGCTCATGATTAATATTAAGGTTTTGTGGGGTCATTGTGACAGGCCTGGTTGTCAGTGACCATGTTCAGAATATTCTGCCTTTTCTATGAGTTCAGTCTCTTTTGTCACCTGCTGCTATTGGTTGTTTCAGCTGTTTCTCTGTGCTTCCTAAAGGAAAACAACAAGGCAACATGTCTGGACTTAGTCATTTCAGTAGTTATGAAATGCAATACTGTAGAAATAAATGAATTTAGAGATTCATCAGTTAGATGTGATAAAATGTTTATTACTCTGTAATTAAAGAAGAGTGTTTTTTGTTTGTTTTTTTTAAACAATGTCTTAGAAATCCTTTAAAAAGAAAATAATTAAATCTTGTCTGAAATGTTTTGGGGTGGGATTAATTACAGTTTGTTGTGCTGCCAGAGATATTTAAGGATGATTTATATCAGCTTCTGTTTCTTGAGAGCCTGAAGGCATTCCAGGATCTGACTTGCCAGACATCTGTAATTTACTGCGTTTAACCTGGTTACCGCTGGTTAGGTTGATTACCACAAGTCTAGTTGGCATGGTTATCTAATTTGGGCAGAGATGAGTTGCCCTGGACTAGTCTCAGCATGTCTGTGTAGAGAGTATGATTAAATCAGCTGTTACACTCAGTTTAAACATGAGTGTATAACAGAGTAGCGCTGCTGAGTCAGCCCTGAGTCACTGTGTTGGCTCTGATAGGCTCTGGTTGGGCTATGTCGCTGGAACTGATCTAGTCCCGACATGTCTGAGCATAGGTATAAGAGGCTGTGGTTCTGCTCTGCTTCCCTCTGATTGCACTTTATCTGCTTCTACTTGCACAGAATGGGCTGCTGAGACGTTTCTGTAAATACTGGTAAGAAATTTCTTTTTTTATATACTTGAATTCACTGTACAAAATAGCTGCATGCATGTTAAACAGCTAATGATGTGTTTAAGTTTGTTTTATGAATTAAACATTTTTGTGTTAATGTTGCTTTGCTCCTATTTGTTATTTATCAGTATTCTAAACATCTGCAAGTTTTAGACGTAGATGTTTTTACACTTTTTTGTCTTGTCTGCCTTAAAAATGTTTAAACATTTCATGCTCTTAATAAATTAAACAATCTTGGCAATAATCCTTAGTTTTAATTCAGAAAAGAGCTTATTAATGTTTTCTGTCTTGTTCAGTGGGAATGTGAAATGATTTATAATAGTTGTTTTAATCAGTTCAGTTGCTCATCTTGGGATAAAACAGACAGGGATCATTATGCAAGTTAATAACATTATTAAATCGTTTTCGTGCAACAATTAATTTAATGCTGATAATGCAACTCCATTACCTTTTGAATACACATTTAAATGTTAATGTTTTAATGGTACCAGTTGTAAATTGTGGTTATTAAGTGGACAAAGTGTGAAAACATAATGAGTTAAACGAGTAGCAACATGCATTATTATTTAGTTTTTCTGTAAATGTTTTTGAAGCCTTTTTTTCAACTCAAATTAAGTGATATGCTCATTTTTTTCATTTGACTATGTTTGAGATGTAAATATCTCCGTTTGGTAACAACAGACTCTGATTGGTCCAGAGTTTGTAGACCCAGTCTGTAGTCTTCAGGGCAAACTAAGCTCCACAATGGACAACTAACAGCTTCCAGTAAGGGAAACATAAATAAAGCTGTTTTCACATGGCTGACTGGACAGCTGCATGAATCTCCCTCTTTGGTTTGGTTGCCGTGGGCAACCGCTTATGTTGAGCCCTTTTTGACAGGTGAATTTCAGGTGCAAGGCTTTTATGTTCTTGTGCCAGACTGAAAATGTTTCAGTTGTGGTTTGCTGTTACGTTGTTATTCAGGCTTGTATTGATTTTTGTATAATCTGCTGTGTGTGTGTTTGTGTGTGTGTGTGCAGGACTAAACAGTTTCACCATGTCAGCTGACGCAGATTTCACAGAAAGCACAAATGAAAACAAACTGGTAAGAGTAGCTGCTGGCAGAGCTTTCCCCCCCCCCTTTAACTGCTTAACTCTTTAATGACTGTTGACTGGAACAATCTCCTCTCGCTCTATTCAGGTCCAGCCGAGGGGAGAGTTTTGTTCGGTACTGCAACATGCTGGAGCCACGAAAGATGTTCTCACCATGAAGGAGGTACACAGCACTGAGTCTGAACTATTATGGTGCATTCAGACCGAACGCGGCAGGTTTACATGCAAAGTCTATGTCGACGTGCGTGAAGGAGCATCGAACTTTCTTGTGGCACGTTTAGGGTGTCGGGCGATGCTGGGGATGCATTTTGTCGGGGAAACACTAATTGTTAGTCCCAAAAGAATGCAAACATGCAACTTCCAGTGGCAGCCAGTACTGGAAGCAGTTTTTACCTTCATCTTGTTTGAGGTTGGGATGAAAATGCAGCTTTGTTTTTAAGAACTCTGACAGCCGTTAATCTCAGTTGTTCAGATTTCTGCAGTAAAGCTACGGGGGGATTTTTATTTTAACTTCTCATGTAAAACATTTCATTATTTGATAAAAAAACAGCAGCAGCGGTAACTGCAGCACCTTCTCTGTTCACTGGATTCATAATTGGGTTAATTTTGATGCTGCTCTGATTCATCATCTTATTAACAGTGAAATGCTTGCAGCATCCTGCTGTTTGCACCTGCAGTGATGCAGAAATGTACTATAAATCCAAACTCCTGTCTTGCGTCGGTGTGTTGGGCTGTGAGAGGCTGATCAGCTGTTTGTGCTCTGCAGGTGATGTTCTATCTGGGTCAGTACATCATGAAGAAGCAGCTGTACGACCAGAAACAGCAGCACATCGTCCACTGCGCCCAGGACGCTCTGGGGCGGGTGCTGGGAGTCGACAGCTTTTCTGTGAAAGAACCACGGTGAGTTAGAGGCACACATGGATCAGCGTTTGTCTTCATCAGCTGCCTGGAAACATATTAAGTCTCAAACTTGTTTGTGTTTTAGAGTTTTGTTTGCAATGATCACAAAGAACCTGGTGGCAGTAAAAAGCCAAGGTAGGACAACTTTCTGTCTTCATGTTGCATTCGTCTCTACTCTAGAAATTTACCCAGAATCTAAACTCAGGCTGGTTTGAATTAAATACATTTTTAAAATATAATTAATATAACCAAAGGTAAAAAAGGGAGGGGGGGATCATCCAACTTTTATCTAAAAATAGAAGGATTCGTGTACAGAAGCTCGGATACATTCTGACTTGATTCTCTCTCTCCCAAGATTCAACAATGAACTCGAATGAAGAACAAGACAGCCAGACAGACAGAGGGACGGAGGTAAGAAGCTTCCACATGTTGCTGTAAACTGCAATGTGCATGACGTGATGATGAAATCAGAGAGTGAGAATAACATTAGGGATGTCCCGATACAGATGTCAGTTTCGGTACTCGCTCCGATACTGGCCTATTTTGCTGTACCCGTTAAAATACTTGCTCATGACAGCCCCCGATACCTAGAGCTTTTACGCCGCCATGCTAGAAGGAAAACACTCAATATGAGCGGCGACGGATTTGCATTTATACTCCGTCAGAGTTTAAGTCTCATTTTAAATCAGAAGATGCTTTTCTTTACACGAGGACAGATCATTACATCTGACCCGTCTCATGTCCCTGGCATGCTTTCCAAAACGTTAGTGGCGGTCAGAGTGGACCACTTATAAGCTTTTCTTTCTGTCAATACAGACTGTCGTTTGACAAAATGCAAAATAACTTCAATTCTCATTTTTAAGAAAACAGTCCTAGTATTTGTTCAATAATCAACGATATCTATAAAAAAAAATTTCTGGTTTTCTCTGGGAAAGCTCGCAGATGCAGGTGATTAATCAGACGTAAACTGCGCCTCGTCTTGGTTCAGCTGCAGAGGAGCAGCATGCAACCACACACACCGCCACAAATCAGTTTTAATGAATTAACAGCTATTTTACATGTGCTAAGTAAATACTTACACTTTCACATGGACTTATTTTCATTTTGGCAAAAAGAGAACACAGATCCCACTAAACTACTGCTGACAGTCACCAAAAGAAAGAAAAAGATAATCACTTCAGCTTCACAAACAAACTCTAGTTTAGACCACAGCTGAAAAACTATCCTAAAGATCACCAGAAACCTGTTGTGACATATAGTTGTGTGAAAGTGTTTCCCCCCTTTTCTGATTTAATTTTTGCATGTTGGTCACACTTAAATGTTTCAGATCATCAAACAAATTTGAATGTGAGACAAAGATAACAAGTGAACACAAAATGCAGGCTTTAAATGAGGATTTTTATTTTTAAGGGGGGGCATAGCCCTGTGTGAAAAAGTGATTGCCCCCTAAACCTAATAACTGGTTGTTCCACCTTAGCAGCAACAACTGCAGTCCAGCGTTTGTGGTAACTGGCAGTGAGTCTTCTACAGCGCTGTGGAGGAATTTTGTTCCACTCATCTTTGCAGAATTGTTGTAATTCAGCCACATTGATTAATTAGATGCAGCTTATAGACCTGTTGCTGCTACTATTCTACAGGGCTGCCTTCAGGTCTGAATTGGAACTAAAATCAGAGTTTTTTTCAGGTGGTGGATACAGAGAGTCGACCTTCATCTCCAGACAGGAGACGGCGGAGGAGGAGGAGGAGAAGATGGAGCTGCCGAAGCAGCGACCCGGGTGAGTCTCTCCTCCATCACCTCATCACAGCTGAGACACAAACTTGGGACTTCAACTCAACCCTGTGTGATCTCCGCAGGACCCTCGCACACCAGGGAGAACGATGACAACGAGGAAGAGTCTGAGGAGGAGGAGGAGGAGGTAGAAGGTAGGAAGAGGAGGAGGTCTGACAGCTACTCCCTGACCTTCGATGAAAGCTTGTCGTGGTGCGTGATCGGTGGACTCGGAGGCGGACGGGACAGACACAGCAGCCAATCATCTGACTCGCACAGCACAGTGAGTGACACACACACACACACACACCTGCAGTGCTTCACAACTGGCTTTGATGTGGTTTATAACTTGGATTGTGTGTGTTTAGTCCGAGAGGTCGGAGGTCACGGTCGCAGCTTCAGACTCAGACAGCGACAACTTCAGCGTTGAATTTGAGGTCGAGTCCATCGATTCGGACGATTATAACGAAGATGATGCGTCTGTCTCTGCAGATGACCAGGTAAACACCCCACCAGCAACCGCTCCACCAAACATCCCTGCAGGCAAAACACAGTTTGTTTATAGTTAACTTTATAAAAAACTGCTCCAGAATGCAAAGTAGAGAACCAGATTTAAATTAAAGACACACAACGTTACTTTTAGACCTTAAAGGGGAAGTTCAGAATTTTTGACATGGGGCCTCATTTTCAAGTGAGCCAGAATACTACTTATCACTGAAGACGGTTTCAATATATTTCATTCTGTTATTCTAGTTCCAGTGGGTCGCCAATGCTAGTGCAAGTCAATAGGAATCTGCTAGCCCGTCATTAATAAAATCATTTCTAACTTCAGACTATCTGTGTAAATGCCGTGTTAACAGAATAATGTTACAAATAAAACTAACCTGCATTTCGTTGCATTTTGATTGTTGCTGCTGAGAAACTTTACAAAGTTTTACTTCCTGTATTTGGCAGCAGAGTGATGTCATCTGCTGCTACATGCATGAAGGAATCTGATTACACAAATATAAAGTCTAAAATATGGCCACGTCTGAAAGGCATGAGGATATGTCGGATTTTGTAGATTATTTCGAACTTTTTCCATCACACTAACTGTCACCTTGTCTTTATGAACTGAAATACACTGACAAAGGTTGTAAGCTGGTAAGAAACTAGTTCCTCAATATGTAATGCAAAATTTGTCATACAAGGCTAGTTTTATTAGTTTAACACGAGTTTACTAGTTTAATACGGCATTTACACAGAAAGGCTTGCTGATTTGCCTCAGATCTTCTCTGGAGTGGATAAGATTGGTTTAAATGACAGGCTAGCAGATTCCTATAGACTTCCACTAGCATTAGCATCAGCAACCTCCTGGAACTAGAATAACGGGAAAAAATATGTTTAAACCGTCTTCAGTGATAAGTAGGAGCGGGGCCGGATTGGGTCTGTAATTTTTTATTTTTTCTCCCAGATTCCCAAAATACCCCCCCCTTCCCCCCCTCTCCCCCCCCTTTTTTTTTCCCCTTTTATTAATTTCCCCCCCCGATTTATTTATTTTTTTTTTTTCTTATTTATTTTTTTTATATAAGAGAATAAAATCCGGTTTATAAGGAGTATTATTTTGTATCGTATCGATAAAATCATAACGATATACATCCCTAGTGATAAGTAGTATTCTGGCTCACTTGTAAATGAGGCCCTATGTCAAAAATTCTGAACTTCCCCTTTAAAGGGACTTGAGGCAGGAATTTGAAAAAAAACAAACATGAATGTCCCTTTTTTTCATACTAATGGGTGATGAAGCGCTAAATACCAAAAAAAACGTTTCCGCCCATGTTTCTCTCCGTTGCCTTGAACAGGCTGTGTGCTGCAAAATGCGCTGCAATTCGGTGTCCAAATTTCCCGCGCTGCCTTGCGGACGTGACGTCAAATGACGCTACATCCGCAGTTTGATGCAGGAAAAAGACGGTCACGTTAAATAAAAACACTGTAAGCGATAGTTATGGATTCTTCTGCAGTCAGAATACGATCTAGATCAACTGAAAGACACTAAAAATTGTAACTACGAAGAAAAAGCTTAGTAAACAACAATATAGTTTTCCAGCTCTGCCGTGCGGACGTGACGTCACATGACGCTACATCCGCTGTTTTGATACAGAAAGACGGTCGCGGTAAATTCAAACACTGTAAGCGATAGTTATGGATTATTCTGCCGTCAGCAAACGATCCAGATCAACTGAAAGACTAAAAAGTGTAACTACAAAGAAAAAGTGTAGTAAACAACATTATAGCTTCAGTTTGTGCTCCCGTGACGGCTTGGCTCGTGGCTGCAGTTACCTGAAGCGCCAGTCGCGGCAGTCGCGAGTTTCGTTTCTTAATCTTGCCTCAAGTCCCTTTAAATCTGCGTTTGACTCGTTTTGATGGCACACCAACATTTCATTCTGCACGTTTGAGCCATCACTGCCCACACGCTTCCCGGGGCTCAGAAACTGCACTATGCAAGTTGCATCTGGAATGCAACTGTAACGTTGCAGCCGACTAGGGCTGAAACAATTAATCAAATTATTTGAAATCTTTTTTTTTTTTTTAAAGCGATTTATATTTGTAATCTATTTTAAATATATTTTGTAATCAATGCTTCATTTAACTGTAAAAGTCCTGCTTGTCACATTGCTTCCGGTCTGTATAAACTATTTCCGGACTCTCCCTACTAGTGGGTGGCAGTAATGCACCTACTTGTTGCATTTCAACCTCAGTCTTTGGTGCCAATTTGGACTCATTGTTACTCCATTGCATCTCAGTGACATCTTTAAAAAACATAGAAAGAGCTTATACGTTTAATCGATCAATTACAGGGGTAGATTAATCGACTATTAAAATAATCGCTAGCTGCAGCTCTACCGTCACTTACTAGCAAACGGATATGAAGCAGATATAAACACAGCAGGTGTTTTGAATGCGCATCATGTCAGATTCGGCAAGGAAACATTAAAGGGACTTAGATGCAAGATTAAGAAATGAGACTTGCGAGTGCCGCGACTGGTGCTGCGGGTAACTGCAGCCACCAGCAAAGCTGTGACAGGAGAGTGCAGAAACTAAAGTTATAAAGATGGTCTTTTTCTTCGTAGTGACACTTTTTAGTGTCTTTCAGTTGATCTGGATCGTTTGCTGATGGCAGAAGAATCCATAACTATCCCTTACAGCAGGATGCCCAAGTCCGGTCCAGTGTTTTTAGAACATACCCTTCTCCAACACACTTGAATCAAATGGCTAATTCCCTCATGAACATGTGGTTCAGCTCTGCAGAGGCTGCTAACGAGCCATTCATTTGATTCAGGTGTGTTGGAGGAGGGATGCAACCAAGATGTGAGGGATAGGGGATCATCACGCTTACCGGAAGTTCCCGGATTTTGACACTTCCTCTTCCGGGCCATGTTAACGACAGCCGTTCCTGCTCTGTTATACCGTTTAAATCCGATAAACTCCAAACATAAGTTTTCATTCTAGACTGAAATGATACTAAGGAAGAAGTGGATCAAAGCGATCGTTTCGCCGCGGTGAAGGGCCGAACTTTATAATAAAACACACGTTTGTTTGTCGCCGGTGGGGCACAACACCGGCACTTCACAGCATGCTAGCATTAGCCAGCTAGCGTTTACTGACGTGCTTAACATTGTGCGTCTTAAAACACACAAACATCTGAAAATCGGGTCTGTACCCCCCCGTTTCCAGTGGAACAACTGGGGACTGCCAAGAAAAGGAGACGCTTTCAGATGCTTGTGTGTTTTCAGCCGCTCAAAGTTAGGCACGTTATTGAGCTGGCTAATGCTAACCTGCTAACACGACTGCGCAGTCTGCCGGCCACAAACAAACGTGTCTCGTTTTATTATAAAGTTCGGTCCTTCACCGCGGCGAATCGTTCGTTTTGATCCACTCCTTTCTTAGCATCACTTCAGTCTGGAATGAAAACTTGGCATTGGCGTTTATCCGATTAACAAAGTTTAACACAGTAATAGCTGGCGGACAACTGTTAGCAGGTTAGCATTAGCCAGCTTGATGACGTGCCTAACTTTGTGCGGCTGAAAACACACAAGCATCTGAAAGCGTCTCCTTTCTTGGCAGTCCCCAGTTGTTCCACTGGAAACGGGGGGTACAGACCCGATTTTCAGATGTATGTGTGTTTTAAGACGCAAAAAGTTAAGCACGTCGGTAAACGCTAGCTGGCTAATGCTAGCATGCCGGTGTTGTGCCCCACCGGCTACAAACAAACATGCTACGTTGTTTTATTATAAAGTTCGGCCCTTCACTCTGGAGAATCGCTTTGATCCACTTCTTCCTTAGTATCACTTCAGTCTGGAATCCGTGAAAATTTCAGTAGGGTTGGCGTTTATTCACGTTATCTACGAAGTAAAGCAGGGACATTGAACTGGGCCGGAAGTGGGCCGTCTAACTGTTTAAAACCGGAAGTTCGGAACACGGAAGCGTTATAATCCCCTATAGTAGCTCTCGAGGACTGGACTTGGGCATCCCTGCTTTACAGTGTTTGAATTCACTGTGACCGTCTCCTTCCTGAATCAAAACTGTCGGGGACGCGGACGCAGCATCAATTGACGTCACATCCGCAGGACTGCACGGGAAATTCAGCCACCGAATCGCAGCGCTTTATGCAGCACACAGCCTGTTAAAGGCAACAGAGAGACACGAGGGTTGGCTCATTCTTTAACACTTCATCACCCATTATAGCATTAAAAAACTGGGAATTGCGTGTGAATTCTTTCACAATTCCTGCCTCCAGTCACTTAAATGGAGGAAAAAAAAAAACAGGAAGGGACGGAACAAGAGTGATAAGACTGTCTTTTAGGTATGATGAAGATGGATGCTAGTTTAGCCGTTTATCGTGGAGTCACTGAGAAAACTGCTAAAAGTTCCGTTGTGTGTCTTTAATCCGCCGCTGAAAGTAGTCCCTTTCTATATGATGCGTCTTTTTACTCACCAACCCTTCCTCCCTGTGTCCAGGTGTATGAGGTCACCATCTTTGAGGCAGAAGACGATGATTCCTTCGATGAAGACACAGAGATCACAGAAGCTGTTAGTATGAACACAAGCGTGTGTACATCATCATCGTCATCATCATCACTGTTCAGAGCTAACTGTGCGTCTCCACCTCAGGACTACTGGCGGTGTGTGCAGTGTGACGAGCTCAACCCCCCGCTACCCAGAAACTGTCTCCGCTGCTGGACTCGCCACGATTGGCTGCCCGAGGTGTCCGTCAGCACGTCTGCTTCCAGTCCTAAAGCCCTGCCCACGAAGCCCACCAGCCAATCACCTGCCAGAGAAACTCCAGGTGGGTTTGTGGGACTTGATAATCATCACATCTAAACTGTGCTTTCCTACGATTAAAGCGTGGCTGTAAACGCATCATATAAACACATTTTTCTCCTTCAGGTTCGGACGTTGAGGACAACGACGGAGTCGACGTTCCAGATGGGAAAAGAGCTAAAACTCCTCTCCTTTCACAAAGTCTGTCTGATTGCACCTCATCTGCTCCCACCTCCCAGGATCTCCTCTCGTCCTCCCAGCCTTCCTCCTCGCAGGAGAAGCTCTGGAATCCCGACTCCCAGCCCTCCTCTTCTTACTCCTCCTGCGACTCCCAGGAGCTCCTCCCATCTTCCCCAATCGTTTCTCCGCCCGCCGTACCAGCCGGGCCGCCGGCGACGCTGCCCGAGCTGGAGCGCAGCGTGTCTGCCGAGTGGCGGCTGCCGGACTCGTGCCTCGACCCCTGTCTCATCTGCCAGTCCCGGCCGAAGAACGGCTGCATCGTCCACGGGCGGACCGGACACCTCATGTCCTGCTACGTGTGCGCGAGGAAGCTGAAGAAGAGGAACAAGCTGTGTCCGGTCTGCAGACTGCCCATACAGTCGGTCATCCTCACCTACATCAGCTGAGACGCCCGTCTGTCCTCATCTGTGTGTCCTCACCTACCTCAGCTGAGACGTTGTTGGCTACTTTTGCGTTCATTAGTTTAAATTAATTTCAAAATCAATAAATAAAATTTGTTTCACTTCCAGGTGTCTTTCAAAAGTTTGACCGGACTTTGTCTGCAGTTCGCAGCCCACATAGTCTGAATTAATATTCATAATAATTAAGGTGCTCACAAATTTAATAAAACGCCTAAAAATCTAAAGATTTAATAATTTAAAAATAAAAATCTGGTTGAGGAAGTTCTTGTTTTGTTTCAAGGTTAAAGTTTAAGCCTTTAAGAGAATTGAAACTTTGTGGAATCTTAATTAACCGTTAAATTTAACGTCTGTATGATTTCCCATATAACCTGATAGCAGCTCTGTTTTTTTTTTTTTTAAACAAATGTAGCATTTGTTGGGGACTATTTAATGTGGCGGATTAATCTGCGGTTCAGGAAGGAGCTGAGTTGTATCAGAATTTGGGTCTACCTACATGCATAGTACCTGTTAAAATATTTTCATCATTTTACACTTTTTGGAGGGATTTTTATTTCCAAATGAAGTCAGATTTTCTGTCTTTGATCTCAACAGCAACTCAAAACTCAGCATTGTGTGTTTGTGGGAAGGTTTTTTGTTCTTAACTGCAGCTCATTCACAGGAAATTTCCCAGAAAGAAACCAAAGTAACTTATTTATAATTTGACAGGGAATGTATTTTTTATTGTGGATTTGCAGTGTTGCCTTAGATTTATTTTTTCCCACAAAATTGGCACTCCTTTGTTTTCTTTGTGGGAAAATTTCCTTGAAAGCTGCTGGAAAATGGAAGTTTGCCATGAATATAAAGTGTTAGATGACATCTTTATTTATTGTTTGTATTTAAGATGTTTGAGTTTATTTAAAGACACTTTTCTATCAGATCTTTAAAATCTATTAAATTTTGTTCCTGACAATACTGAATAAACTTTAACTTCTTTCATCAGAAACTTGTCTTTTTTTTCTTACATTTTTTGCCATCATACATCATCCTAGTTAAAAGTTGAACTGTGTTTAAAAGTAGCTCGTGTTGTCCCGATCCTACTATTTCACATCCGATATCAATACTAAAACCATATGGCAAGTATCGTCTGATTACTGATACAGATAGCTGTGTTTTGGGCCAAAGCTGATACATATTGATCTGATAATTGATGTTGGTTCATTTTGGGCATGTCTGTAGTACAGTAAACTAACTGACCCATTTATTATTTACCAATAGTTATTATGAATTTTAAGTTTAAACATAATAGGGATGTTCGATATTGGCTTTTTTTTACCGATATTCAACTTTTAAATTCCAATATCAACCAATACTTGCAGAGAACTGTGAGGTTGTGTATCGTATATTTTGAGAGATGCAACTATACTCTGCTCCGAAAGCAAAGATCCCAAAATATCCTTAACTAAGCCAGAGATGTTCATTTTGGACATCTGGCTGCCAGATATCAGATACTAGCAGGTATTAGCCAACATGTGGCTAATTCTAATGTTTCTGACAACTTGGTAACTTAAAACAAATTAAAACCAGACATATTATCAGCAGCTTCAAAGCAAGTCAGTCTGTAGCAGCAGCAGCTGCACCGTAGTCACACGAGTCTGAAAGGAATGCTGGGAAATGAAGTTCTTCCAGGATAACAGCGACTTTATACATGCTAGACTGCAGCTAATGGAACAAGATCTTGCAAGATTTCATTGCTCCATACCGAAATCTCGCAAAATTTAGTTTTTCAAAATATCGGTCCAAAAAAAAAAAAAAAAAAGATTTTCCGATATCACATTTTAATGCCAGTATCGGCCAACAATATCGGTAGGCTGATAAATTAAAACCTAGTCAGGACCTTCCAATTGATCTATATTTGAAATATGAAGACAAATTATCAACACCATGACTTGATATGCTGAATGAAGCCTTTAAATCTGAACATCTTCCTCCCTCACTGAACTTAGCAACAATTATACTTCTATCAAAACCAGGTAAACCAGCAAATAAATGTGAAAATTTTAGGCCGATAAGTCTACTCAATTCTGATTGAAAATGGTCTAAAAAATATTGGCAAAACGCCTTCAAAAAGCACTCCCTATTATAATCAACCGGGATCAAAATGGTTTAATCAGGGGGAGACAAGGTTTCCATAACGTGAGGAGAGTGTTAAATGTCATACATAATAATAATGGAACAGCAGACAAAGCCCTTCTATCAGTTGATGGCAAAAAGGCGTTTGATAGGATCGAATGGACATAGAGGTTCTGAAAAAATTTGGGTTTGGAAAGAATTTCTTAAAATGGATACAAATTTTGTATTGTAATCCCACTGCAGAAGTAAGGATTAACGGAAATATCTCCAAACCAATTAACATTAGAAGAGGCTGTAGACAAGGTTGTCCACTCTCACCCCTGTTTTTATATTAGCCATCTAACCTTTGGCAATTGCATCATTCTCACCCCCATCTCGCTGGCATCACTGTTGGCTCTGTTGAGTACAGGATCGCATTATTTGCTGATGATGTCATTTTTTTCCTCTCAAAATTGAACAAGTCCTTAAAATATGTCCTAGAAGTAATTTCAGCATTAAGTGACATTTCAGGCTACAAAATTAATAAGAATAAATCCTCAATTTTATTATTGAACACTGAAGACCGAATTAATCCAATTTCAGAGGCGTTACAATTTAATGTAGTTACGCAATTCGAATATTTAGGAATACAGATTTTGCCAGACCTTAAACAAGTAGTTGAAAAAAATTATAATCCCACAATGAAATAAATAGGCGACTCTATTGATAGGTGGATTACATTGCCAATATCGATGATTGGAAGAGTAAATATAATAAAAAATGAACATATCACCTAAATTTTTATATATATTCCAGAATGTTCCCCTTCCACCTCCTCAGGGGCTTTTTGCACAAATTAAAAAAAAAATATTAAATCAGTTTATTTGGAGAAATAGAAGGTCCAGACTTGGACTGACCCTGCTTTATCTACCATATGATCGGGGGTTTGAGACGTCCGGATTTTCAGCTGTACTATTGGGCAGCGTAGTTGAGATCTATGGCATTTTATTACTCTGCAGACCCACCACACTGGGTAGACATGGAATCACAAGAACTAAAAGTGAATCTTCCCTCGCATTTATATTCCAATTCAATCAAAAAATGCTAAAAATAACAAAAAATCCAATTCTCAAAAACATGACTAGAGTATGGAGAGATGTTAAAAAATTGTTGGATGACTCATGCACACTTTCTCAATTCAGTCCGATTTGGGGTAACGAGATGTTCACACCTGGTAAAACTGATCCTGTCTTTAAATTATGGTACAATAATGGTATAAAAGTAATCAAAGATCCGCATCTTTTACCTGACTCAGAGGTTTTAATGAATTTTCAAGAACTTCAAAACAAATTCCATCTCAAAGGTAATTTTTTTTAGATACCTCCAAATCAGGAAATTCATAAGAATAAAACAGCACAGTCTGTCAAAACTGCCCCAGACAACATTTGAAAAAAATCCTGATAAAAGGTGGGGAAAAAAAAAAAGGGGTGTTATTTCAGATTTTTATAATTTATTGATTTCTCAAGTTTCTGAAGGTTCCAATGACAGACTTAAAGGGGAAGTTCAGGATTTTTGACATAGAGCCTCATTTTCAAGTGAGCCAGAATGCTACTTATCACTGAAGACAGTTTCAACATATTTCATCCCGTTATTCTAGTTCCAGTGGGTCGCCGATGCTAATGCTAGTGCAAGTCAATAGGAATCTGCTAGCCTGTCATTAATAACAATCTTATCCACTCCACAGAACATCCGAGGCAAATTATTTATAACTTCAGACTATCTGTGTAAATGCCGTGTTACACAGAATAATGTTACAATAAAACTAACCTGCATTTCGTTGCAATTTGATTGTTGCTGCTGAGACACTTTACAAAGTTTACTTCCTGTATTTGGCAGCAGAGTGATGTCATCTGCTGCTATGTGCATGAAGGAATTTGGTTACACAAATATAAAGTCTGAAATATAGCAACTTCTAAAAGACATGAGGATATGTCAGATTTTGAAGATGATTTCAAACTTTTTTTCAGCAAAACTAACTGTCACCATGTCTCTATGAACCGAAATACACTGGCAAAGGTAGTAAGCTGGAAAGAAACTAGTTTCTCAATATGTAATGCAAAATTTGTCATACAAGGCTAGTTTTACTTGTTTAACACACGAGTTTACTAGTTTAACACGGCATTTACACAGAAAGGCTTGCTGCTTTGCCTCGGATCTTCTGTGGAGTGGATAAGATTGGTTTTAATGACAGGCTAGCAGATTCCTATTGACTTCCACTAGCATTAGCATCAGCAACCTCCTGGAACTAGAATAACGGGATAAAATATGTTAAAACTGTCTTCAGTGATAAGTAGTATTCTGGCTCACTTGTAAATGAGGCCCTATGTCAAAAACTCTGAACTTCCCCTTTAAGGCCTGGAACAATAATTTATCTTTAGATCTGTCAGAAGAAGATTGGCAGAACGAATGTTCTCTGGCTCCTACTACTACTATGAATACCAATCTTCGCTTAATACAGTACAAATGGTTGATGCGAGTTTATATCACACCTGTCGATATTCACAGATATAATGCAAATATACCTGATATTTGCCCAAAATGTAATGAGGAAAAAGGTACTTTAGTACATTGCATGTGGAAATGTGGCAAAATAATACTTTTTTGGAAAGAGTTCAAGGCTGTAATGAAAAAAGATTCTTTCTAAAGGAAGTGATAATGGACTCGAAGCTCTTTTTGTTTGGCCTTTATCCCAAAAGACAACTATACACGCGGTGAACGGATGCTTTTAGATCTTGGCCTGCTAAATGCTAAACGGTGTATTTCTCTCTCCTGGAAGAAATCGCATCGACCAACACTGGACAAATGGATACAGCAAATGTCATTGACTCTTCCGCTGGAAAAAATTACGTGTTCGTCAAATTACGTCAAATCTGGACTTTAATTTAATCTGTAGGACATGTAAATTAGTTTTTTCTCAAAGTTTTGATATGTTTGTAAAACTGCACATAAGGGTCATTTTATTTATACCATGTTTACATGTAGATCACAGAGCTGGGCTCAACCTCCAAAAAATAAAGATCAGAAGTGGGATCATTTATTTTGCTTTAACCTCTCCAAGTTTTACACAATTAACATGTTCGGTTGTAAATTAATTTCTGCATCTCACATCAGCTCCTTTAATTGTGCTACATTAGGGATGCACGATGTTATCGGCCCCCTATCGGCATATAAAAGGGCCTTAAAACTGAGTATTGGACATCGGCCACCCCACCGATATTCAAACGATCAGGCCGCTGTTTCTAAAGTCTAAAAAAACAACTTCTTAAACTTCTAAACACAGTTTTTTTTCCAGATGTTCTGTGTGAACAGAGTTTAAACATGGTCATTTGTGTAAATAACCAAATATCCCCTGTTTTTGGATATTTTTTTCACCCAGGGAGAAGAAAAATCCAGGTCGTTCTAGGATATAATGAATATATGCTATTAATTTTGTTTGAACAACTGTCATTAGGTTTGACTTGTTATAAACACAAGTTGAGGTGTTTTTGTAATTTTGCAAAAATTTGTGCCGGCCTCCCTTTTTCCATTTAATATCTCATTGTGGGCCCTGCACCTGCCAACATTCCTGCTTTGCCAATAAGAGCACAAAACATTTTTTGTGACTTCTTTCTAGATGTAATTTTGCACAAGGAATGAGTATTACATCATTAATTTTTCAGCTTTAATATCGGTATTGGTTATCGGCCACGAGTTTTTAAAATATCGGCATATCAGATATCGGCCAAAATTCCAATATCATGCATCACTAAATTAAACAGATGCAGTCTTTCTCAAAATTATTCATACCCTCAAAATCAAAGGACTAAATTCACAATTCAAATAAGAAACTAAAGGAACTAAAATAAAAATTTACAAAATCATATTTAAGTGAAATAGTACTGTTACTTTTTTTTAAACTTACTGTATTTTAACACTTTTACTGTATTTCATCTTATCTTATGGATCTTTTTGTAAGGTGACTGAGTGTCAGGAAAGGCACCCAGAAATAACATATTATTAATAATAAATAAAATATTTCTTTTGAATTGTGGTTGTAAATAATTAAAGCAAACAAACAAAACTGCCCCAGACACATAAGAGCACCTTTCCCATGAACAGGAGACTAAAATACCCATAAACAGGTGTAGAGGTCTTTTCAAACCTTACAGAAAACACCTGATTGCAGTGATTTCCTCAAAGTGTTGCTCAACAAAATTTTAGTTCAGGAGCCCCATCATGCTTGTTTACAAGTTTAATTTTTGCGTTTGTTTTTAATATTGCTTTCAAACCACAATTCAAAATCAGTGTCATGATTTTCATAGAACTTTTTATTTATAATTAATTTAGTCAATTTCAACTTATTTCACTGACCAGCTGATTTTTTTCCCTTCTTTAATTGGAGGGAATAATTATGAGGACGTCTCACTTATTCTGGCAGGAGCTGCAGTAAAGTGTAATTGTTCCTATGTCCACAGGGGGGCAGTGTTGTCATATTTTAATGCAGGCTTTTTAACTCGCAAAATTAAAAGTAAAATATATTCAGCTGTTTCATTTTCTCAAATATTTCTCCCAAAAGAGCTGCAGTAGTTAGAAGGTCAAAAATTGCATTTAGGTTATTTTTTCAAATGTAAAAAAATTAAAATTTTTTTTAATGTAAATTCAACACAAGAAAAAGCTAAAACAAATATTCATTAACAGCATACTTTTCAGATTAAAAAGGTAATCCCATATTTAGCTGCAGGGGTTTAGTGTTACATCTTTTTAAAGCATGTTGTGAAGAAACCATTCCTCTGAATAGTAACCCATCTTCTGGCTGTTTTAAGAGCTAAGCATGTTATTCAGAAGTACTGCCCTAAATTTAGCTGGCAAACGCCTCCGTTCTGTAGTCAATATTGTAATGATATAATTTGAATATGAGCTTTATTAGGAACCTCAGATGATTTAAGATTCCTCTGCACTTTAATATATGGACAGGTTTCCTTAGCTAGACAGGTTTTCCAGAACTCACCTGTAAAACAGCTGCAGATCTTTTAGCATGAAGGCTTCTGATTTGTTCCTCATCTCCAGTTTATCAGTTTAACTGTTCTGAATACTACCTGGCCTAAAAGTGTTCCTCAAAAAAGCTACTGAATGTCTTGCTCATGCTGAGAAAGACTCTGGAGCATCCATGCGAGTTCACAACACTACGGAAGCCGCGGCAGACCAAACCAGACGAGCTTGTGCACTTTCTTACTTTGTTTTAAATCAATAGCCAACCCCTCGTTTGTCGGCAGCTCGTTCACTCTTCGTGTAAACAGTGAATTTCTTCTACGCTTGCATTATCGGCAGAGTAGGTGCTGAACACCGCGGCTTCTGTAGTGTCGTGAACTCCCATGGAAGCATTCCAGGAAAAACAATGTAGTACAGTTTAGGCTTTAAAAAATATACTAAGTGATGTCATTTAGAGTAAATTCTGGACGCTACCCACTCAGGACACTTGGATTACATTGGACGAGCAGTATGGAGGAATATTGACAAGTTTTTGTGGACTTTTATGGACCTTTTTGGTTCAAGTGCTGGTGAACTTCATAGTATGACAGTTGGCGGATAAGTAGTATTTTTTTTTATATTTGTACTTTACTACTACTTCCATTTCTGATGACTTACTTTTACTTCACTACATTTTTAGAAAAAAAAAATTAATACTTTTACTCCATTACATTTATCTGAGCATCTTAGTTACTCGTTACAAAATAAGTAATGTAATAGCCAATGGACAATCTTTGTTTTGTTGTAGTGGGACTAGCAGCCACTAGTAGCAGCCTTGTACAAGCTGTCTCTGAAGCTAAACATGCCATTACCTGCCTCAGCAGTGATTTTATATTAAATGCACGTGGGTATGAATGTTGGTAGACATGCATTTAGGTCTGTAAGAATATGTTTGTGTATTTTTCTTTCCGGTTGGGTTTATGTACGGGGTATTGAAGTTCCTTTAGACTTTGGAAATGAAACCAAATTTAAAAACTAAATTAAACAGGAATGAAGAAATGTTAAACTCAAAGTTCTGATTGCGTTTTACTATCAGTACTTTTTACTTTTGATACTTAAGTACAAAAGTAAAAACAATAAAACAGTAAATACAAGCTACTTTTTTACTTTTACTCAAAATATTGTAGCAGGCGACTTTCACTTTTACCACTTTCAAACTTTAATTTTCCAGTAAGGTACTTTTACTTTTACTCAAGTATGGCTTTTGGGTACTTTATACCACACTGACTCTCGGTAAGGTCGCAGTCTGCAGCAGAGCAGCAAAATGCTGGTTTTTAGCAGCTAACACAGCAATTCCTAACCCCCTGTTTAGGAGGCTAATCTTCGTTAACTACTTAGTTTTTAGCAGTCTCTCTCAAATCCGGTCCTCAGGACCCGCTGCCCTGCATAGCTTTGATGGGTTCCTACTTCAACACACCCGATTCAGATAAATGAACCTCCTCATCAAGTTCTTTGCAGTGTGTTAACGAGCCACTTATTTGATTCAGGTGTGTGAAGGCAGGGTTGCCTAGACGTTATGCAGGGCAGTGGGTCCCTGAGGCAAGTGTATCCCCCCCCCTACCCTCTTTTTGTGTTTTGGTTATGTAGTCTGGGGAAGGGAATGGGAATGGTCCATTCCCCCCTTTCCTCCTCTCCTCTCCTTCCCTTCTCTTTTTTTAATTACTATTTTTTTTTTTTTTATATCTTAATATATTTATATAATTTAATTTTATTTTTTTTTTAATTATTATTATTTTTTATATTATTATTTTTTTTTTTTTTTTTATTATTTTATATCTTATTTTATTTTTTTTTTTTTCTTACCATTTTTTTTTTAGTTTTTTGTTTTATTTTTTTTTCCTTTTATTTCTTTTTTTTTTTCTTTTTTTTTATTTTTTTTTTTTTTTTCTTTTTTTTTTTTTTTTATTTATTTTTTTTTTTTTTTTTTTTTTTTTTTTTTTTTTTTTTTTTTTTTTTTTTATTTTTTTTTTTTTTTTATCTCCCCAAATAATATTCTTCCTGGTGATATATACTCTAATTAACTAACTATTCACTATTTCTTTCCTTTTCTTTTTTCCCCTCCCTCCCTTTTTATATTTTTATTTTAAAAATTATTTTTTCTCTTTTTCTTATTCATACCTTTCTTCTTCTTCTTCTTTTTTTTTTTTTTATTATTTTTTTTTTATTCATCTATTATTTCTCCACACTACATTTATTATTTTTTATTCATCTAATACTTTTTTCTCCCTCTCCCCATCACTTCCCCCTTTTTTTTCAATCTCACCCCACATGATTATTCATTTCCTCTTTTTTTTATTTGATTCTCCCTTAATGTGTGTTTTAGCAAAGGGCTGGCGACTTCCCCCCCTACCACCCCTGGGAATTGGCACACTTCCCTCTTTTTCCCCCCCACGGAGCCCCCCTTCTTGGGCACAGGTGGGAGTGCGGGTATTGGGACGGGGCCTATATCTGCGGCTTGCAACCCAGTGGGCGTGTCTTATAGTGGGTGGGTCTGGTTTAGGGGAAGGGTCAGGGGTAGGGCTAGATTTTACCGTGCCCTCATTGGCCTGGTGAGCGTGTCGTTGAGTAACCTCACTCTACGACACGCCCCTGTCTTGCGAGCCGCAGATCGACCCTTCTCCCCTGAGGACTGGAATAGGGGATTATCACGCTTCCGTGTTCCGGTATCCGGAACTTGAAACATTTAGCCGCTTCTCTTCCGGGCCAGTTCAACAGTAGCTGAATTCAATGTCCCTGCTCTGTTCCACTTCGTAAATTGAATAAACGCCAACCATACTTAAATTTTCATGGATTCCCGACTGAAGTGATACTAAGGAAGAAGTGGATCAAAGCGATTCGCCGGAGTGAAGGGTCGAACTTTATAATAAACAATGTAGCACGTTTGTTTGTAGCCGGCACTTCAATGATGCCAACAGCTGGCGTCAGCAGGCTAGCGTTAGCTGACGTGCCTAACTTTGTGCGTCTTAAAACACACAAGCATCTGAAAATCGGGTCTGTACCCTCCCGTTTCCAGTGGAACCGGGGACTGCCAAGAAAGGAGACGTTTTCAGATGCTTGTGTGTTTTCAGAGTCAGGCATGTCATCAAACGCTAGCTGGCTAATGCTAGCCTGCTAACACCAGCTGTGTAGTCTGGCGGCTACAAACAGACTGTTTTATTATAGAGTTCGGCCCTTCACCCCGGCGAATCAATCGCTTTGATCCACTTCTTCCTTAGCATCACTTCAGTCGAGAATAAATCAAAACTTAAGTATGGTTGGCGTTTATCCGATTTACAAAGTGATACAGAGCAGGGACTTTGGATTAACCTACTGTTGAAAAGACCTGGAAGAGGATACGCCTAGATTCCAGAAAGTGTGATAATCCCCTATCGAGATCTGGTTTTGAGTTAGCTCAGTTAGCATTTAGCCCAGGGTATGTTCACTGTCAATCATTTACCCTCAGGCTGCGGCTGTGCCCATTTTAGTATTTTCCAGGACACGTGACACAGCAAGACGGCGACGGTGGGACACGCCCAACTGGCTTCACTTCCCCCTATTCAGACGTAACTGGATACTACATCCATTTTTTTCTTTTTTTAAACAATCTTTGGTCAAAACAGAATTAATGTTGAATATTATGCTTAATAAAATCTCAATAGTTTTACTTCCTCATATTGTTCAAAACTGTTTCTATCAGTCTGAGTTTCCTCTGCTAAATTAACTGTTTTTACAATTTAAGAATGAATATTTATTTGGTTACTTCTACTCAGGAAACCCCATATTAGAAGAGGAGAAAAGTTCAGAGGCCAACTAATCAGCTCATGCGGAATAGCTACATGCTTTGTTCCATTTGAACTCAGTAGTCGAAAATTCCCAGTTCCAAGTAGGACGTTTCAACTGAAAACTACATACATACATAAAATAAATAAGCGTGCAACGATACAAAAAAGTCACGGTTCAGTTCGATACGTCACGGTTCGATATTTTTTCTGATACAAAAAATAATTTTCATGCCTTTCTTAATTTGTGCTCTTGTCCCCAACAGCTTACCATCAAAGTCATATTTAACATGAAACACCAAAGTTGTTCCTACACGAGTAGACAAATCTAGATTGACTGAATTTTCAAGACAAAGCTCTTTGTCAGAAGATGAGTTGATAAAATTAAAAATGTATTGTTTGATATTTGATACACTGTGCTCATGGTTCAGTACACACCTGTATTAAACGGTTCGATAGGAATACATATATTGTTGCAACCCTAATATTATATCACATTTTTTCTGCCATTGACCATTTAGAAAAAAAAAAATATTTTTTTTTACATAGGCTACTGTTTAAAGCCATTGCCTGGAGATAATGCCCATTTTCAACAAACATTGGAAATTATAGGATAAAAGATATCAGCTACATGCGAGAGCAAACACACTTGGAGTGAAATAGTTTTAGACTGATTATTGATCCATGATAGCGATGGATCACCCTCCAAGAATACTATTTATAAAGTTAAATTAGTTATCAAAGCCTGGTGGCCGTTTCAAAATTCCAGTTGCGCCGCAGTTTTGTTTCATCCTCCGTGACTCGTGTTGTCAGCGTGCAAAGACGTCTGTCTGACAGCTGGTGGGATGGTGCGCCCTGAGTGCGCCTGGAGGTTGGAGGGGAGCGCCATGCGGCCGCACGTGCACGACTGAGGTTACGAATGGCGACCCACCACTCCCAAATAATTGTGGAGGAAACATTTATGGCTCCTTCCCCCCCCCCCCCGCCAACAAAATGAGGCAGAGCAGCTGCCTCTGCTGGTCTCTGAGAAGAAGTCTTCACTGAACTGTTTGGATTAACACTCATACGCCACCATCAAAATACAACAAACAGTACAACATGCTGGTACGAAGTACGCGTATTACTGGACTGAACCTGAGCTAGATGCCAATTAAGGAGCTGCTAATTTAAACAAAGGTAAGGCGGGAGGAAAACTCACAGTTTGGCAGTGACGAAGTCTTTAACATCCATAGAAACAGAAACTTATTCAATCAATTTAACGACTGGACTATAAAAGGAAAATAAAAGAAAAAAAAGCTTTTACATAGAAAGTAGACCTCCGTTAGTTTTCTCCTTACATAAAGCGCACACCAGGTCGCAATTAGGCTCCTGATTACTCCGCGAAGACAAGTTACCCCGGCTTTACACCTGGTCCGTGACGTGAGCGCAGCGCAGCGGCGCGCCCTGCGCACCGGATCGCGCCCATGTAATCAATGGTGTGAAACATATTGCTCACGCTGCGGCGCGTGAGCGGTCCGTCGTCGCTCCGGCAAGCCGTGCCGCTGCGCTACAGATACGCGCCAGCTCTATTTTTGACGCTCCACGCGCCGACACTGCGTCAATTTCAGTCGTTCAGATCGAACCAGACAGGAAGTCAGACACAGGTTCAGCGTAAAATATCCGGTAACTTCCTAAACAAAAGCCACCGTGCAGCTTTTAAACTGCTGAACTACCTGAACATGACGTCATCTCCGTGTCCACGAGGTTACAGTGAAATAAGGAACCATGACGCATGAACATGTGGACAAAATGAACCATTTGGATGAGAATCACAGGCGATCTAGCAGCCCTCTCGTGATTTCGTGATGTCACCAATCAACAACAGCTGGTGCACTCGCGGGTGCGCTGCGCGGCCGCACAGTGAACGGTGTAAATGCTCGCGCCTAGGAAGTCGCAGCAAAGCCGCTGCGCTGCGCTGCGCTCACGTCACGGACCAGGTGTAAAGCCGGGGTTAGTGCGAGGTGGCCAATCAATAAATGGTCCAAACTACAAAGTGAAGCAGGATCATCATCAATGTTAATAAGCTTTACATTTCTTCAGTTGGGTTTCAATTCTAATCATGCTTTTACTGTTCACATAAGCTTAAAATAATTATTTTGACAATGTAAATTTACGTTGGGACATTCGGATGATAAATCATTTTGCTGTATTTTATGCGCATCTGATTTCCACAAGCTGCACAAAGAACATGATTTATTGCAAGTAAACTCACAGAAAGATCAATGAGCAACCTATCAACACATACAAAAGGCAAAGATTAAAAATGGTCAAAACAAAGTGCAAATAATAGGACAGGTTTTGGAGTTTGTTTCTACTGTATATTAAACTTTATGTTAACAAGCCACCAATCAGAACTGGGGTGGCCAGTGAAACCTTATCACTGACAGGAATCAATAAGCTCTGAGTTGCACAAATCTGATGCTTTGGAAAATTCAGAGAGATAAAATGAGTATTATTTTAAAATGACGGTTTAAAGTGGTGGTAATATCAATACGTGTGCAATTATATTGATACTTCAATATAAGGCTTGAAAACCATCATAATTCTCATAAATATGGAGGATAAAGTGTTATTTGATGGAATCCCTTCACTGCTATGACATTTCCTAAATCAGCTTCTCTCACTAAGATAAAGCCAATTTCAGGCTTTTAAAATGGCTCCAGTGATGACTGCGTTTCTGTATGCCTGATTATAAAATTCTAAATATGTAATGCTTTAAACTATCAAAAACTTAATAAATAAGGAGTATATGTGGATTCTGGCGGATTTGGTTCATCTTGGTGATAAGGTATCTTCATGCCAAAACTCAGCTTCTCTCGTCAAGATAATGCCAAATTGGATTTCTATGGTTCAAATATTTTGGCTGTGCATTAATTAGTTAAAAAAAAAAAATACATGGAAAAGACATTTAATTTTGGGAAATAAAACTTAAAACCTGTAAAAAAATTCATTTTGGCCTAACAGAATAACAAAAGTTTAAATGCTTAATTATTTAGACTAATTAGAAACAACACAAGACTTTGTATAAACATCTTTTTATTGAGTATTTGGACTTTTTAGATCTGGATTTTCCACCCACTTCTCCACTTCTTCAGAAGAGTCACCGATTTGGGCTTCAGTCCAGTTCTGGTGACTTGTTGTGCCGTTTCAGTCCATTTCAAAGTCTATACTTGGTCCGTCCAAACCATTTGTCTCCTACAATCATGTTACAAGAATAAACAATGGCAATGCTGGATTTGATATACAAACTGCTTTACAGCGGTACAAACACATACTGGATAACCTTTGTGATGTCATCAAGAGCTTCAGAACCAGAAACGAATTTTATATAAACATTCAGAAAATGTTTGTGTGCCCCTCAAATGATGTTTCTCAGATCACATCATAAAAACACAAATATTCCAACATTTACTTGGTTCCTGAAGCTGATACTTTCCTTACATTTACCTGAAAACAACTCAAAACCGGATGTTTTTACAGGCTTAGATAAGAAGAATTACGCTTTTCTTCCCATTTTCACTTGTTTTTATTTATTCAAGTCTCTAACTGTGCAAAGGAAACGGAAAACCAGCTAATTTCATGGTTTGTGTCGCCTAAAAGTCAGTAAAGGGTGAGAATATTTTCAGTTTCCTTGACTTATCAGGCAAAAGACTGTTTCCTTTAACTGGTAACCAGCATTGCAGATGGTGGCGGCGCAAGCGAGACTTCATCAAACCAAGTAGGGTGAAGCCGACAGCCATGTTTGGTCTCTACAAGCAGAAACAGCTCAGGCTCAATGAGGTTTAACATCAGAAGTTGTTCACAAAAGCAGTTTTCATCCTATTTATGTGCATCTGAGATTCAATTCTTTGTAAATTTTTTAACATTTCCAGCGACTGATTCTGATGTACAACTTCAAAGTTCTCATAGATCTTCAACCTTCATCCCGAACCTTCGTTGGTTCTACCTCAGTCCAAACAATCTTTCTCTGAGCTGTATAAAGATGTTTTTCTGGCTTAATCTTACTGAACAGAACTAAAACAGTAGAATGGAGAGTGGAAATAAAATAAAGTTGAAAAATGAGGAAAACTTGAATTTATACGGGATCAGACCAATAAATGTTTCTTTTGGTAACTGAACTGCACTCAAAATAGGAGGTAAGGTTCTTAAAAAATAGCATAATTTCACGATTTAATCAGCTGAAATCAAATTATGAATCTTTAACAGATGTTGGTGAATAGAAACAAAAGTAATCTGAAGTGAAAACCCTTTAAATAGTTTTTTATTCTCTTCATCAGAAAAAAGACTTTGGTTGAAACTGAGATGATGGACTTGAACCCCGGCCTCCTGTGTGAAAGTCCGCTGAACCTTTTCACATGTTTGATGGAAATTACATTACGCACAATTTTACTTTGACTCCTTTCTAAAATAGCTGATGCTTAAAAAGAGACCAGAAGAAAGTTTTGTTGGTGAAGCTGTTTGTTATGGGACTGATCACCAAAAAACACCAGCTGTTTCTGCTTTTAGAGAACAAATATAGTTTATACTCAATGACAAATGTTACAAAAAAGATTAGGACCACTGAGGAGGAAAAAAAAATTCATAGAAAAAGAGTCAGACCCCCCATAACATTAAGCTGTACATTTTTTCTCCCAATTTCTGAAAAAAAAATCAGATTTTCTTTTCAATTTCCCGAAAAACTCTGAATTCAGACTTTTTCTGTGTGAAATTGAGAAGAAAATCTTCTGGATTTTTTTCCCCGGCAAAAAAGTCTAAATACTACTGTTTTTTGTTTTTTTTAATTGAAAAAAAATCTTCCCAATTTTTTTTTTTATGTTCTGGGGAAAGAGGTAAGAATTTTGATTTTGATTTATTTATAGAAATTTAAAGAAAAAAAAAATCCTGGAATTTTTTTTTTTAAGTTCTGGAAAATAATCAGAATTCTCACTTTTTTTTTTTAAATTGAAAAGAAATTTTTCAGAAATTGGAAAGAAAACTTCCCCAATTTCTGTTTAAATGCTTTAGGGGAAAAAGTCAGAATTTAGATTTTTTTTTTCTCCCAGAAATTGAAAGGGAAAAAAAATCCTGCAATGTTTTTTTTAAGTTCTGGAAAATAGTCAGAATTCTGACTTTTTTGAGAAATTGAAAAGAAAATCTGAATTTTTTTGTTCGGGTAAAAAAAAAAATCAGAATTCTCACCTTTTTTCTTTTTTTTAATGGAAAGAAAATTTTCAGAAAATGAAAAAAAAAAACTTCCCCAATTTATTTTTAAATGCTTTGTGAAAAAAGTCAGAATTTTGATTTTTTTTTCCCTGAAAGGAAAAAAAGTCCTGCAATGTTTTTTTTTTTAAGTTCTGGAAAATAGCCAGAATTCTGACTGTTTTGAGAAATTGAAAAAAATCTTCTGAATTTTCTTTTGTTCGGGAAAAAAGTCAGAATTCTCACCTTTTTTTTTAATTGAAAAGAAATTTTTCGGGAAAATGGAAAAAAAAAATCTCCCCCAATTTCTTTTTAAAAGCTCTGGGGGGAAAAAGTCAAAATTCTGACATTTTTCTCAGGATTATATTTTTTTCTTCAGTGGCCCTAATCTTCTTCCGTAGACTAAGGCTGCAGGTTTTGTGTGTTTCAGGTTAGCCGTCAGTGCGGTAGCTTGTACTGCCACCTGCTGGCCACTGTAGCTTTTCAAACGTTTGCTTTAGTTTTAGTTTTATAGAATAACCCGACCATAAGTCCTACTTTCCACACGTGCAGTAAAACCATCTAAATGAATACTTGTGCGTCAGAAAGCCTCTTTCTGTTTTTCCTCCAAACTGCTTTCACTACAAGTCTTTAAGGCACTCGCTGGTGACAAAGAGAAGGCAGAAAGAAGCAAGCGTCGGCAGAGGAGAAAATATTGGTCTCAACATGTGGCAGACAGCTCAAACTATGCAAATTGGCTTCTGTTCTCTTATTTCAGCGACACAATGCGACCCAAACATCTTAAAACAAATGCAACAGTTTGCTTCGAACGTTTGTAAATGATCTGCCGACATTTGAACGTCACAACTGCGAAAGCTTCACATTTAAACAGTGTTTTTCTTATAAAAGTACCACCAGATATTTAACACATGATTGCTAGCTCCACATATTTCTGGCTACACTCATAACACACACAGCTTAAAGCAAATTACACACCAGTTTCTTTTAAACTATTTGGCACCAAAGTGGCTTTCATAAAATATTATTTTTTCCTTTTTTTTTTGGGAGAAATGCTGCGAGGAGAAAGCAACTAGTTTAGATGCATTTGGTCATGATTTAAATAAGCACAAAAACTAAAAAATAATCTTTTCCAATTTCTTCCTTCGGCCATAATGACTACGGCCACTCCTCAATGCTAGAAAGAAAAGAAGCACCTTCTCTCAGTAAAACGGGGACGAAGGAGGGAACTGGGATGTCTTTCATAACTCTGCATTCACTGCACAAAGTATCTCGGTTCTAGAGGCAAAGAATAATGTAAAAATGTAACAATGTGGTTGTGATTACAATAAAAAGATCATTTCTTCAGTGGCAAAATAAAAAAGTACAATATTTTTAATATTGGATGGAAATGCGTATGATGCGTTCTTATTTTCTGCTTCATTTTTCGATTTGAAATTCTCAGAAATCAGATCTGATCTTTGAATGTTTATAAATAATCCTCCCTGCTCGGTTAAAACTATGAAGACATTTTGTGGCTGATTTTTTTTATTTCGGGGTTCTTAATTTCACAGAACAATCTTAAAACTAAATTAAGTATCAGGCCATTTACTGCACAGGGCGGGTTTTTGGGGACTTTAACAGTCAATAAACTGACTTTATGTTTCTCTGTTACAGATTTGCTTAGTAATCCTTTAAAGGGCGACTCCGCAAAACACGCCAACTCAAACAGCTTCAGCCAGGCTGCATTCAGCTGATGAAATAAGCGATTCATTCATGCAACTTTTTGGACCAAAGTAAGATATTTTTACTTTTTTCAAAAATGCAGGATGATCTGGACTTTAAACGCTCAAAGAGAAAAGTTTCAGATTCAATGCAACTGACAAGAAGAGCATTTATATGCGGATTTAAACATGGGAATTTGGGAAAATGATGACAAAAAACCCAAATTATTAATAAAGTTAGTTAGAAATTGTGCTCTGATCCCGAATGAAGCTGGTTTGTTTGGTCCGTTTCTCTGCAGGATTCAAGAAAACAGTTTATTCTTCAGACGTGTCCAGATCGGTGGATGAAACTAGGTGGAGGAAAGCAGTCTGGGATTGTGCTACACCTCTTCACCTCCAGCTCATCCGGTGTGAGCTGGATCAGGATCTGATGACGAAAGTATTTACATTACCTGGCGATCAATATTTGTTTTTGGTGTCTCTGTCGAAATCTCAGGATGCTGGAAATCAAATCTCGTTCGGAAATTGCGTGATGACTCGCATCCCCCACCGGGGTTTTGAAGCGAGTTATCGCGTGATTTAGAAAAATAGCGCGATAACACAAGTCCCCCACCGGTGTTTTGATGACAGTTATCGTGTAATTTAGGAAATCACGCAATAACTTGTGTCCTCCACCGGGGTTTTGAAGCGAGTTATCGCGTGATTTCGGAAAAAGCGCGATAACACAAGTCCCCCACCGGTGTTTTGACGCGAGTTATTGCGTGATTTCCGAAATCACGCAATAACTCGTGTCCCCCACCGGGGTTTTGAAGCGAGGTATCGCGTAATTTCCAAAATCACGCAATAACTCCTCCCTGTCCCCTTTTTTCCCCCCCCCTTTTTTTTTTTCTGATTCCCCCCCCCTTTTTGGTGATCCCTTTTTTAAAAAATAAGGTGTCCCCCACTGGTGTTTTGATGAGAGTTATTGCGTGATTTCGGAAATTGCGCGATAACTCATGTTCACCTGTGTTTTGACGCGAGTTTTCGCACAATTTCGGAGTGAGATTTGATGTCCAGCATCCCGAGATTTGGACACAGACATCAAAATAAACAGCACTCACCAGGTAATGTAGATACTTTCGTTCATTTCTCCTCTCTCAGATGTTGTCGGACACTCGTTGAGACTATCGGAGCACTTCAGTGAGGAAAAAAAAGCACGTTTTAGGGCGAACGTACATGTGGGGGCCAGTTGCCCCATACTTATCATTAGCTGGGCTGCTAGGCTGCCTGCTCGGCTAAATACTGGAGCCATCTTGAAAATTTCTTCCTCCATCACTCACATACATGAAAGGACACATGGAAACACACCCCAGGTTAAAAAAAAAAAGTGAAATCCTCCTTTAAATCTTTATGGATTTTAGACATTTTTTCTAGCAAATATCTGACTTTATTCCAGCGTTTTCTTGCCTTTTATGCCCTTGCATCCTATGACAGGTTTAACCATTTTCACTCTGACAAGGATTCAGTTTGTTTCAGATCTTTTGCAGCTTCGTTTATTTTAAGCCACTTTGAAGGATGCATAGAAAGCCTTCCTTCAGACCAAATCTAAGACAGTGAATCTTTAATCTTCTAAATAGTTTAACTAAATAAATGCAACAGTTAACAGATGTGGAAAAGCAGTCATGATGCAGAAAGCAAAACAAAAGAAAATCAGAAGTAAAAGTGGTTAAGATGGCGTGATTCGGCAGTGGTGATTTTAAAGCTGCAGATCTCTGCGCAGGACATGATGCAGACCGCCAGGACGAAGACGTGAAAGCAGAAACTACGACACGGTTCATGTCAAGCCTGTGCAGAAAGTAACACCAGACATCCTGCAGCTCGTCCGATACGAAAAGCAGCGTTTGGCCGCGACACAAGAAGAATCAGCTGATTTCTTTTAACACGAACTCATCGTACCCTGAACTCGCCGTTCTCAGTTCAACCGTCGACACAAGGCAGTGGTGTGTACCGTAGTGGGTTGGCCGTTATTACTCAAGCCTCATCCGAGCTTCGTCGTCTTCTACAGCTGAGAAGAGATCAGAGTTTAGTGCGAGGCAGAAAAACTGACCTCAGATCAGGAAAAAAAGAGGCAAATTTGCTCGATATCCACAGTTTGGTAACTTTAAAGTGGTCACGAAGAATCCCGGAGCAGCTGTACTTCCAACACGGACTTCAAAAAAGGAAAAAAAAAAAAAAAGCAGAGTACCTAAAAGGAAATATTTTTCAAAGTCTGATTACTTCGCTTATTTTCTTCAGATTTCCCGACGTTTTGAATCCTCATTTGTCAAACCTTTAGAAAAATAACTTTGAATTCCCAGAACTCCGTGTGCAGCCGTGTTTCATCCCTCCTTCCTGTCGAAGTTCGCCGTACAAGTGAAGAAGAAACCAGCGCGTTAGTTTCCATCCATCCTCCACGGCTGCTTCACTTCAGTCCTTTCAACCTCCAGCAGAGTCCGCCAGCTTGTCTTCCTTTCAGTCCTCACCTGGAAAACGGCACCTGTAAGCTCCGCCCCCCTGCGTGATGTCAGAGGTCGGTGACTTTGTTCTCCAGGGCGGCGGCGACCTGCTGGAGGCGGAGGGTGAGCTGCTTGTTCTGGGCGGCGGGGTCTTCGTCCAGCGACTGGATGATCTGAGGACGATAAATGTTATGTCTCTTTAACTCCACGTGGTAGGTGGGACATGTCCAAGTAGAGGACACCATGAGGAGACGTGTGACGGCTACCAGTCGGTCAATTTTACCAAATGTGCAAAAAACCCCGGGTAGGATTAAAACATTTCTGTTAGTTTAATTTAAATGTTTTATCCAGAATGAAAATTATATCAATTATATTCATAATTTAGCTTAATGAATTCAATTTTATTCAATTTAATCTAATTAAAATTTTCACTCATTTGAATTTTATTTAATTTTATCACTTGACTTTTCATTTAACTGCATTAATTTTTCTTAATTCAAATGAGATTTTATTGTATTATAGACTTATATTTATTCAAATAAATTAAATTTTTTGATTATATTAATTTTAATTTAATTGAGTTCTTTTTATTTGAAATTGTCATATTTAAAGAATAATATTAAAATTTTATTCCAAAAAAAGAAAAAAGCTTAAACATGACTCTTTCTGGACTTTTACTGACAATCAAATATCTACAATGTTGAAAGGAGTTTATAAAAGTTTTTAATCCTGTCTTTAAAATGTTTGGATAAAAAATTTAATTTTCTTTATTTAATATTTATTTAAGTTGGTAAGTCAAAGAATAAATTCTCATTTATTTCTCATAAATAATGCCTTGTTAGCATAGATTTACATAATGTTCTTATTCAAAAAATATTTTAGGCAAGTTCTTTGTAAAGCAGGCTTAATGTAAAAAGCAATTTAGGTGCTTTACATAAAACATTTAAATCTTGCAGCGGCTTGCAGGAAAAATAACTATCAGAAATCAACTAATTCAATTTCATGAAGATATCTATGATAAAAAATTAGACTCCATCTGCTTTTGTGTAGAAACCTTCGCTGTTTTCTTTCAACTAAGTTCAAAATCTTTCTTGTTCTGGCTTCCAGAGCTGCTGCAGGATTGATCTCTTCATGGGATTATAACCTGCCCCTCCCGCCTGTCCTGAATGACGAGGTCAACAATCTAAACACACTTCTTGTCTCACATTAAGTCTAAAACCAGGGTTATTGCATCACAGCTACCTCATCACTGTCACATCTAACATCTGGAAGAAAGTTAAATCGTTGCTTGTAATCTCTCAATTTTCAATATTTGATCCCTTTTTGAGATGATTAGAAACCCTCAGCAGGACAACAATAAACAATAAAACGTGAAAAACGAAGTATTTCTCACCACATCGTAGTACTTGCTGGCAAACTGGTACAGCTGATGTAAGGCCACCTGGGTGTTCAGCTTGTCTGTGTGTTCCTGCAAACGGAGATTCATCAGATTAAACAAGAGCATTTATAAATTATAAACAAGCATTCAATAAAATAAAATAAAATAAAGGGGAGCCTTATATTCAGAAAGCTCCCTTTGGCAGAGCAAATCTGTAGCCAGACCATCATTCTGCTGCCACCATGCTGGACAGGACAAATTAAAAAATTAGAGAAAAAATTACAGGCTTTTTATTTTATGCATTTGCCAACACACACACACACAGACATGTTTAAACTGTTACACCTACCCTGGACACCTCAGCGAGGTGTGTGTTCATGTCCTGGTCACTGACTGGAACCATCTGTCTGATGCCCCTGTAGTAACTGGAAAACATCCACTTCAGTTACTTCTCCTGTGATTATGGGTTTGGAGTTAATTTGAGCCACAGCAGGTTATTTCCAACAGTTGGACTGAATAATTTACTCAAATCAAATGAGTATAAACACTTTTTACTCTCTGGAAATAAATATCAGAACACATGACGCTCTGTTCTCCCAAAACACTCAAACACATCTGTTCATTGTCTGAATGTGCAGTTCAGTAAACTCACTCATCCACCATCTTCTTGTACGTGGAAATCTCTTTTGCATAGAGAAGCTTGTTGCTGGGAGACTCCTGCAGTCACGAAAAGAAAAGAAAAGCACATTTTCTTAGATGTTCCTGCTTTGTAAATCATCTGTCTGTGATGTTCAGGGTTTAATTAAGCTTGCCAGCATTTGTGAGACGCCTGAATGTCTCACCAGGTGTTAGAAGATGTGTGGTTGCTCATTTAAAGCAAGATACTGTTGCTTTACATGTTGGAAGCATTTTTTCAAATTTGTTTTGATGAAAAAGTTGCAGGGGTTAAAGTGGGAGTTTGACTAGAAACAGTTCATCATTGATTTTCTCTTCAGTTTCTGATTCGACATCAGAGCTCAGTTACATAGCATCGCTTAATAAGGCTTGGGAAATATTTAGTGATACCACTCTGGTTTAACGTAATCAGAGGGGGGCGCCAAAGAGCTAAAGGGGGACATGAGTTGCAAAATCCCCCTCAAAACCTAAAATCTGCAACTTTTTCTCAGCATCATGACAGTTTCACTCAAACAAACTACTTACAGCTAACTGGGCAACATTTTTATCATCTTCCCTCTGTACAGAAAATTCACAAATCCATAAGGTTTAACTAGCTGCTACGGTGCAGAGGAACCACCAGCCACCCCCCCGGTCTGAGCAGAGCTGCAGACTCGGACCGTGTTTCATCGTCATTACTGTGAACTGACTCTGCTGAGTTTGTGCTCCGTCTTGGTGCAGGCGTCCATGAAGGTCTGAGAGATGACGTGCAGCGAAGCGTCCACCACCTCTGAGACGTGGACGTCGAAGATGAAGTGTGGATTTCTCAGGATGTTCACCCAATACCTCATCGGCAAGCTGCAGACACGAACAAAAGAGACGTGTCAACATTCACAGTGTGGTATTACTGAGGGGAAACGACTGCAGCGGGTCAGACAGACCGCTCTCGCTTTGTTTCAGTGGTATTCATTTGGGATTTTGCTCTAGTCATCTGGGATCTTTGTGGCTGCTGTGCATCTTTGGTTTCTTTGACTTTTTATTCCTTTAGGGTCTTTATGTGTTTATTTGTTCACTTTAAAGGCATATACCACCTCTGGGTGAAACTGAGCCTCCCCCCACAGTCCCCTCAGTTGGACAAGTGGGCAGAAGCGTTTCCTAGCCGACCCAGTCATTCTCTGAATCTCACAGCACTGACTTTAGCTTAGCTTACCATAGTTGCTGTAATCTGGTGGTTCCAACTAGCACCACTTGGGAAAGTGAACTAATTAACTCTAGATTTTTTTCCCCAATTATGTTTTGTGACCCTCACATTCTGATCAAGTACAAACCGGAAGCCGATTTCACATCAAAGGACTGACTAGGAGGCATTCAATAGGGAAATATATGCCGCGGAAGTACAGGCCAATCACAGGGAAGCACCGACAGCAGCAACCCTGTTCACGGAAGTTGGGGATGAAGCGTGCTGCCAAAGGGGCAAATTCCGCTGGAGGACAGTGAGCCTAATCCCGCCTAATCCCGCATAGCAAAAATTGTAATTCTTTGTTCATCCTCCAAAACAGAGCAAATCCCCACAGACTCCCATGTTAAAAAAGGCCAACTTCACAGCAGAAATAAACATGTTTACAGTAGAAATAAACATGTTTACAGCAGAAATAAACATGTTTCCAGCCTGGTTCAAAACATCATTTTAGGTTTGAAGGAATAATACACCCACAGAATGATGGTCTTTCATTTTCTACTCACCCTCGTGCTGAGGAAGACTCTGGAGCACTTTAATATCTCAAATGCAGCCGGAGATCAGACAGGTTTTCGTTTTCCCCCAGCTTTCATATAATGGAGTTCACCGGTGACTGAACCAAAAAGGTCCATAAAAGTCCACAAAAACTTGTCAATATTCCTCCATACTGCTTGTCCAATGTAATCCCAGTGTCCTGAGTGGGTAGCGTCCAGAATTGACTCCAAACACAATCGTTTAGTATATTTTTAGAGACTTAACAGCAGTACATTGCTCTATTTGCGCATTCATGCAAGTTCATGACACAATGGAGGCCGTGGCGTTCAGCGCCTACTCTGCCGATAACGCAAGAGTAGAAGAAGAAATTAGCTGTTTACATTGTGCTACGAGCGAACGAGCTGCGGACAAACCGGGACAAACACAAGAGGGGCTGGCTATTTATTTAAAACAAAGAAAGAAAGAAAAAGAACGCGCGATCTCGTCTGCCGCAGCTTCCTTAGTGTCGTGAACTCGCAGGGGTGCGTTTGCGGCAGCTAGATGTAGTATTGTTTAAGCAAATACTATTGTTTGGAGTAAATTATGGACGCTACCCACTCAGGACACTTGGATTACATTGGACGAGCAGTATGAAGGAATTTTGCCAAGTTTTTGTGAACTTTTATGGACCTTTTTGGTTCAGTCGCCGGTGAACTTCATTATGCTCCAGTCTTGCTCTGTATGAGGGTGAGTAGAAAATGAACGCACATCATTCTGTGGGTGTACAATCCTTTAATAGGTTAAGTTTACCTTCATGTCAACTGTGAAGGGGTGAATTTTTTTTATAACTCATCTGTTTAGATGTTATTTAATCTTGAAATCACACATAATTAGAGGTGTATCCTTTTAACCGACATGCGGCAGACCGGATGTTGGCCTGCCGGCCGGTGGCTGCCTATTTGCTCCTTGTTTGCTCTCAGTAAGGCAAAATGGTCGTTTTTGGCAGCTAACAGCAAGTCCAAACATGTCTTACCTTTATCCTGCCACTCAGGAGGCTAATCTTCGTTAGCTCCTGTTAGTTTTGAGTTAGCTCAGTTTGCATTTAGCCCAGAGTACCTTGACTGTCAATCATTTGCCCGGAGGCCACACTTGGCCATTTCAATATTTTCCGGGAGTGATGACACACATGACATGGCAAGATGGCGACAGTGGGACACGCACAACTGGCTTCACTTTCCCCGATTCAGACCAGACAGGATACTACATCCATATTTTCTAGTCTTTGGTGCTGCCTTTGCTATCGGCGGGGCTTCACCTGTGATTGGCCTGTACTTCTGCGACATATAGTTCCCATATTGAATGCCACCTAGTCAGTCCTTTGATCTGGAATTTGCTCGACATTTGTACTCGATGAGAATGTGCGGGTCACGAAATGTAATTGGAAAAAATCTCGAGTTAATTAGTTTACTTTCACCAAGTGGTGCTAGTTGGAACGACCAGATTACAGCAACTACGCTAAGCTAAGCTAAGCTAAAGTCAGTGCTGCCAGATTCAGAGAATGACTGGGTCGGCTAGAAAACGCTTCTGTGGGGGGAGGCTCAATATCACCCGGGGGTGGCATATGCCTTTAATGTTGATCTTTGCCTTTGTGGTTACTTGTTTAATTTTATTTATTTTGTTCAATCTTCTGGCTGCTTATTTGAACTGCTTTGCGTCTCAACTCTGTTGTTGCAGTTACTCATATTTGGTTATTTTTGCATCATCTTGCAGCTTTTCTGCATCTCTCCATACGCCTGTAAGGAACATTTTCTTGGCCTGCTCATAAATCCATCTCCGTGTGTTTGTAGTCATCTGCTGCATGTGCAGGAATAAACTCCAGGGTTGTCTGAAAGCGGTTTTCAGACAGCATGTGAAGATGATATCAGTCTAAAATTAAGCCCACCGGGCAGCTGCAGTCTCTGGATTAACACTGAACTTTCCATTATTGAACAAAAGACTCCGTTCATTGAGGTAATTTTCCTCATGCTATTAATATAAGCTAAATACGTGGAGGCCAAGATACTGAAACTTGGCTTAACTGCAGTCATAATGGGAACATTCAATTTCAGATTTTAAAAAACCTGCTGATGCATCATTTCCTTCCCTCCTTCCTCCATCCTTTCATCTCCTTCTTTCCACTGGACGTAACCGTGGTCAATAATTCACCACAACTAATGAATATTTCATGTCCGACTTGTTAGTGTGTCTTCCTGATGACTGACAGGCTCAACTCAAGGCCAGTTTTATCTCTCCATACTTCTCCTTTTCTTGGTCTTTGCTCAGTCATCATTTATCTGACCTGATAAGAGCCTGCCAATTAAATCAGCCTTTCATGTGGTCTGCTGCCTAGTTTAGCAGCAATGAGGACATAATTACACTCCAGTGGAGCTGATTAGATATAAAACACACACACACGCGCAGAGCTTGTGAAGCGGGATAATTATTTCTCTTAGCAGGTTGGATCTCCAGCTGAGGTTCAGAGGAGCTTTGAAGAGAAGCTGGCAGACGGTGAATCAGTTAAAGAGTCACAAATCAGAGGCTTTCAGGTGTTTCCTGACAGGAGGATCCATGTGACGCCGTCTGGGGTTTAAGCCCAACTTACAACTTATGTTTCTTACCCCACAGGCTATCTACTGACTCAAAGAAATACTAGTAACCAAAAATAGATAATTAAATTGATCAATTTTTCAAAGAAAAATGAACCTTTGAAGCGGAGGATTTTATCGGTGTGAAATCTGTCCAAAAATGAAGATTGTAGGACTTCATGTGGTTTCTAAAAAATAATTCTTGGCTTTTTAAAATCAAAGCAGGGAAGGAAGCAGAAAATCCACTCAGATGTGGGAAATATATAAATATGGTGGTCTTTAAGTGATTGTGCAGAACCCTAAATGATCCCCAACAGGTTCATTTCATGTCCTGTTTTCATCAGTTTCCTTAAAGTATGCATGATATTGGAATTTTGGCCGATATCCGATATTTTAAAACTCATGTGGCTGATAACCAATATCGATGCTGATATTAAAGCTGAAAAAAATAAGTATCATTTCAAGTAGCAGTTTTGTTATCCGTTTCTGACACTTTGATAAATAAGGGTGGAAAAAAATATCGATACACTGAAATATCGCAATATTTTCATATGCCACTATCAAATCGATATTCAAAAACGCGGTATCAATCTATTTTACTTACAAAATCTCGTGAGATTTCATTGTTCTGTTACAAAATCTCAAAATATTTCATGAATTCTTGCGAGATTTCATAACAGAAAAATGAAATATTGAGAGATTTCATTAGTAAAATAGGCAGATACAGCGTTTTTAAATGTCAATATGATATCAGCTTATGAAAATATCACGATATTTCAGTGTATCAATATTTTTTCCCACACCTAGTCTTTAGAAGTGTTAAAGTCTGTAAAAAAGAAGTTTTTGAAGAAGGAGTAGTTTTTTTTTTTTTTTTTAGACTTTAGAAACAGCGGGCTGATCAGTTAAATATCGGTTAAATATCGGTGGGGTGGCTGATGTCCAATACTCAGTTTTAAGGCTGATATTGATAGCGGCGTCATTACATCGTGCATCCCTCAGTAAAGGTAGACCGATTGCTGTCGGTTTAAAAGCTCTTATCGGAATTAAAATGATCCATGTAAACGCCTCTTTCCGAATGAAAAGCGCCGACCGAATGAATTTTCTTTCGGTTTCTCCGGGGGTAGAATATTCCTTTCCCCAAACCGAACGAGGTATCATGTAAACGCTGAATCGGAAAGGTGTGAGGTTGCACTCTAACAGCGCATGCTTCGACGAGACGTCAACGTGGGAAACAAGTGACGTTTCCTCATTTCTCTGACAGATGGCTGTGAACGACGTAATTCCTTGGACAGCGAGAAAGTTTGTTTTTTAACTCAAACTCTGTCTCTGCAGCTTTTCCTCTTAGGTTGTTTCCAGTAGGATGCTCATGAGGATCAGCTGCTGCTTCATTAACGTCCTGCAGAAACCACAGGACGACTGTGACGATCAGCTGTTTGTAGACCTCCGTCTTCAATAAATAACGTGATTTGACATCATTCTGCGCGGAATGTCAGGAACAGGATTATTCTGTAAAAAACCCAATACTTGAATATTGGCGCATGTACACGCCAGATCAGAATGTATTAGTTCCCATGTAAACAGCTAGCCCTAAAATCCTCAATCAGAATGATTTCAATCCGAAAGGGAAAAAAGTCTCCATGTAAACGTGCCCATTGATAGGGGGCCGATTATATCGTGCATCCCCACAGTAAAGGTAGATATTATTGTCCTATATCGGAAGAATATCTTTATCAGTTTTTCCCTACTTTCCCTGGTAATTTTAATATTTTATAAATCGATATTTTTATCTACATCTACATTACCTGGTGATTGCTATTTGTTTTGGCGTCTGTGTCCAAATCTCGGGACACTGGAATAATGAAAATCTTGTTCCGAGATTGCAGCTTTAAAACACCAGTGCGGGATTCCGTTATCAGCCTCAGGTGCCATCCACATTTTAAAGTGGGGCTTGGTATTCTGAAGTTTGGGAATGGCTGTTTTAGATGTTTCTGTATTTAAGCACATCTGGTTGAAACAGATGGCTCATTAACAGGCTTGATGAGGAGCTCAGTCAATCTGAATCGGGTAAGTTGCAACCAGCAAACACCCACTCTGGACCACTTGGACCACTGTCCTGCAGGGTTTAAGTTTCTCTGCTGCAACACACAGACTCAAATAAATTGAGAGGTTTTTGCAGAATTTCACAACCAATTGTTGGAGAGCCATCTTATCTTATTTGGTGTGTTGGAGCAGGAAAACTTCTATAACCTGCAGAACACTGGCAAAAAAGATCCAGAGTTTGTGACCCCTCTTCTGAAAATATGCAGGGCAGTAAGTCCTGAAAACCAAGGTTAGGAAAGGCTGGTCTAAAGGACCCTATATGTCCCCCAAATGGTTTTTAACAGTAGTGTTTGTTCCCAGTAACAGTAAGATATTGACAATATTGTAGTTTTTGAACCACACTGTCTTAAAGGCCCCTCCTCCCTCCATCTCCTTCCTTCTCCGCCCCCACCACCCCTCCCTTTTTTCCCACCCCCTCCTTCCACCTTCCCTATTTCCTCCCCCCCCCCCCATTTTATTCTTCTCTTTTTTTTTCTCTCCCTCTCTTTCTTCCCCCCCCCTCCCTTTCTTTATTAAATTATCTTTTTTTTTTTTTCTTACCTCCCCCCCCCCCCCCCCCACCCCCCCCACCTCACCCACTGTTTCCCCCCCCCCCCCCGTGCCTTTCCATAGACATTCCCTCTATCTGAACTAATACTCCGTTTCTCCGTTTCTATTTTTCCTCCTCCCCCTCCTCCCCCCCACCCAAACATACCGATACCACATCGTGCCCCCCCCCCCCCCCCCCCCCCCCCCCTGTATTTAATAAATATATATAACGGATTTTTTGATCTTAGAGGAGCACTTCAGTTTTTTTTTTGGAGTTATTACTGATTTATTAAAAAACACTTTTGAACCAAATAATCAGTTTTTGTGAATAAATAACAGGAGAACTTACACAATATCCCTTTAAATAGTGTTAAACCAGTTAAAGCACTGGAACTGACACCAGAACGTCACCAGACTGAAGCCCATCCCGTCTGCTGCTTGCATGAACACAGTTGTTTCAGCCTCAGCTGTGTCAGTGTTAAAACTGCAGAAAAACCTCTAACTGGTCCCAGGAAAACCAACAGGATTACTCCCAGTTCCAAGATTCCTCCACAGGGTTCCCAAGAAGTAGAAAACTAGATTAAAGTATCTTTCATTTTTTAGATTTTTTCATCTGTTTCTCTTTAATTTAAGCAATTCTTTTCCCATTTAAATTATTTTTCGTAAAAGTTTTATTTAATTCTTAAATTCATTGTTTCTTTTGCTTTTAACGTCTCGTGTGAAGCACTCTGAGATGTCCTGCAGATGAAATCTGATGCACAAAGAAACCTGAGTTGCCTCAAGAGACGATACTTAAAACCAGTCTTGCTTTCTGCAAGTTATATGCATAAATGAAATAAATAAAACGAATGCAATGAACTTGATTTCCGGCTGAAAATCTAAAATTTGTCTCGGTTTCACATGACGAGACACATGAAACAGATGTAAGATGCCCCCCTCCCCCATTTCCATCATGTGAACGCACTGCTACACACCTGTTGGTCTTCCAGATGTGCAGTGTCTCCTCGTCCACATTTTCGTGTCTTTGCGCCTGTTCGTCCAAGAAGTCGAAGAAGTATTTGATCGCAGGAGGGACGACGGAGCTCGAACACAACACGCTGCGGAAGAAATCATCCACGAACTGCTGCAAAGTGCCCTGTTACAAACACGAAGTCCAGTTAAAGCAGAGGTTCTGATGTGTAAATGCTGGGTTTGCGTGTGACGGAGCTTGAAATGCGCACCTTGACGGACAGCAGCCGGGTCAGGTAGATCTCCGTGATGGCCTTGGTCATGGCCTTGTCCTTCATGCTGCCTCTCTTTGACTTCACCTCATCGATTTCGTCCGCTGGCCTCACCAGGTGGTACGTGTTGTCGTCCTCCAGCAGCGCGTTTTCTGACCGTGACAAACGGACACTTACACTTCTGACCGTGTTTTACAGCTTCATGCAGACATGGCAGCACATGGGAGTAAAAAGACACGCAGCCCTGACGCGTGAGAGCACACACTCGCATGGAAGCCGAATCTGGTTGCTGCAGCTCTGCTGCTGTTGAAAATGTCAGACGTTTGTGCTGCGTTCAAATGCTCAAAACGTGGTCAGGTCCTTGCTAATTTTTTACATATACCATCTGTCATTATCCAACATAATAATTTATGATTACTGAATACAAAAAACACTATAATGCCATGTAAATTAGGTTGACTGTTAATAAATTATGTACTACAAAGAAATAAAAGGCGTAAAATAAGTATCAATTATGCTAATAAATTGGAATTAAGTTTGCTAAAAATATGTGACAGAAAGGTGTTATACAGGTGAGACCCAGGAGAAAAACAGGTGCGACTTATTGCTGTCATTTACATAAAAAAAAAGAAAGTAAAAAAAAAAAAATTTCCAAACAATATCTTTGGCATATACAGCAGGGGAAAAAAATTATTGAACACATCAACATTTTTTCTCAGAAAATATATTTCTAGTAGAGCTATTGACGTGAAATTTTCACCAGATGTCGGCAACAACCCAAGTAATGCACACACACAAAGAAATCCTAACATTTATGTCCATAAATGATGTGTAATATAGTGAAATAACACAGGGAATAAGTATTGAATTCGCTTACTAAAATGTATTTACTACTTAGTGCAAAAACCTTTGTTGGTGGTTCCAGCTTCCAGACGCCTCCTGTATGGAGAAACCAGTGGAAAATGTTGCTCAGGTGTGATTTTGGTTCATTCTTCCACACAAATGCCTTCAAATCTTCAAGGTTCCGGGTCTCTTCTGTCAACTCGAATCTTCAGATTTTTAAGTGGGGTGATTAACTGGTCCGTTCTAGCAGCTTTATCTTCTTCTTCTTAAAGCAGGTGAGTGTTTCTTGGCTGTGTGGGGGATGGTCGTCTTGCTGAAAGATCCAGCCTCTTTTCATCTTCAGCAGCTGCAGATGCAGCAGATTCTGGTCCAGAATGTCTCTCTACTTTTCTCCATTCATTCTTCCTTCAGTGATATGAGGTCTTCCAGTACCACATGCTGAAAAACAGCCCCCATCATGATGCTCCCACCTCCAAACTTCACTGTTGCTATGGTGTTTTTGGTGCCATTTCTCCTCCAAACATGTTTTTCTTATGACATCCGAAGAGTTCAGTTCTGGTCTCATCTGACCAGACTATGTTTCCCAGAATGCCATGGGTTTGTCCAGATGTTGTGTTGCAAACTTCAAACCAGCATCAACCTGCTTCTTCTTCAGAAATGGAGTCTTGCGTGGTGGCGTGCATGAAGGCCATGGCGGTTGAGTGCACTACTTCTTGTTTTCTCTGAAACAACTGTAGCTGCTGGTTCCAGGTCTTTCTGAAGCTCTCCACGAGTGGTCCTGGGCTGTTGGAGAACCTTTCTGATGATTTTTCTGACTCCTCTGTCTGAAATCTTGTGAGGAGCACCTGGCCGTGGCCGCTTTATGACCATGCCGTGTTCTTTCCACTTCCGGATGATGGTCCCAATGGTGCTCACTGGAACTTTCAGAAGTTTAGAAAAGCACCTGGAACCAATGCCTTCAGTGTGTTTGCAATAATAAGGTTGCGTAGATCTTTAGACAGCTCTTTGCTTTTACCCATCATGCAATGCTTCTTGTCTGACACTTTGGTGATGAGAAACCTTTTCAAAGGCATCAATCAGGGCTAAACCAGCTGATATTACTTTGCACTGATAGAGGACAGGATTACTTTCTAAATACTGACAGACTCCAGCTGCTTCCTTGGCTTTCTATATCTTTTGAGTCTTTTCACGATATTACACATAATTTAAATGGACATAAATGTAAGGATTTCTTTGTATGTGTGCATTATTTGGGTTGTTGCCGACATCTGGGGAAAATTTCATGTCAATAGCTCTACTAGAAATATATTTTCTGAGAAAAATGTTAATGTGTTCAATACTTTTGGCCCGCGCTGTATACCTGTCTGTCATAAACAGGTATAATTTTTATATCTCATGCTCTATAAACAGACGAATAAGCCCTTGTCAATTTGACCTGGGAGGCCAACAGGTGTGACTTTTTGTTGCCATTAGCAACATTTTGGCCTCTGATAATATATAGTGAATATACAAAATGTCAGCTCTTTTTGACCAAAAATTTACTAAAAGATTTACATCAATTAGGTTTATTATACTGTACTATAAATTACAAAAATTAGCATGTGATATTTGTCAAAGCTGTGATTATTTCATTAATTGGTTTGCTAATTAGATTAAATATGTAATCATAATAAGTATTACAAGTTTACTCTAATACAATGAAAACAATGGATAAAATTACTATTATAATGAAATTACATTATAATGAAAATTAACTGATGTTTTCTGCCTCATTTCTGGACTTAAAAGCCAAATGAAAAGCCAACAAACTGAAGATAAGTTAATAAGATAATAAAGACTGTCAGGTGAGTGTGTGTGTGTGTGTTTTTGCAACATTGTGGGGACCATGCTCCGGATTTTTACCATTAACGTGGGGACGTCTTGCCCTTGTGGGGACATTTTCCTGGTCCCCACGGGTACGAACCCCGTTTTGAGGGTCAAGATTAGGTTTTAGAGATTAAGTTACAATTAGGTTTTGGTTAGGATTAGGGCAAGGGTTAGGTTTAGGGTGGGGTGGTTTAGGGTAAGGGGCTAGGGAATGCATTATGTCAATGGATATACCCCATGGGGATATAAAAACAAACGTGTGTGTGTGTGTGTGGCGTGTGGGTGTGTGCACATACTCTCATCATGGCAGTCCTGATGTTGGTGGAAAGACTGTGTGTGCAACACTGTGGACAGAACCAACGTGGCGTTGTCTCGAACCTGCAGGACGACAAACAATCAGAGAAGAAATGAAGAATAAATCCTGAATCTCCGCAGCTCAAGTCCAAAGTTATCAACAGGAAAATCTGACTTTCACTCGATTATTTTCCTCAAATGTCAGGAGAGTCTGGACTGGAGGAGTGATTTATTTTCTGTTGGTTTTCCTGCAGCGTGAGGACGAATCTCGAGTGGCTCGACATTTTGGTAGTTTCCAAGCAGAAAGAAAAGGTCTCGACTCCTCACAGAAACAAAGCTGATTAAAAACATCCAGGATAAGCTGCAGGATCATAAATCTCTTCCGACTCGCTGCAGTAAACCTGAAGACGAGCTGAAGGCTAAGATTGTTCCAGCTGATTAGATCTGAGCGGAAAACCCAGAGAGAGCTGACACCGGTTCTTCACGGGAACCAACGTGGACGTTTGATTGATTGACGTTGATATCTGTGCTATAAAAACTAAAAAAAGAAGGAAGATGGGAGCTCAGAATCCGGCTGATCCTGGTCAGATGCTGAGTAAACAGAGCTAAGTTCAGATGAAGCTGTGATCACCAGTAGAGTCTGCTTCACACTGAGGGACAAAACTCTGAGCTGGCAGCCAAAATCAGAAATCATGTCCAGCTTCTACTGGTTTATGGTGAAAAGTTTTATTAAACTCTAGAAACTGCTAACGTGTTCTCCTATGACTCTGCCTTTGTTTGAAATGAATCATGAATCCTGCTGGTTTCCATGGAGATGAAGGGGGTTTACAGTGAAGTATTCATCTTCCTATCATTTACTATGTTGGGCTTCACTTCTTTCTGGATCCTCATGGTGTTTCTGAGGTGAATGTGGGGGTACCCCTCAATTCTCCCGACTGACTATTGATAGAGGTGCCCATCATCATCATCATCATCGGCCAATGGATTTCTGAGATATTTACCGGCGTACCACCTCTATTAAAACACCTGGAAAACTGCTCAGCTTCACTTTTACCTTCTACTCATCACACACGACTGTACTCATTCCACCCCTTTTTTTTTTCTTAGAATTAATTTACTTTATTCATTTCTGGGACTATTTTAGACCATGGCTTCTTTTCTTTTTCCTAGATCACTTTACTCATTCCTCGGACTCTTTACTTTTTCTTAGAATTAGTTTAGTAATTAGGGCTACTTCAGATTATTATTTAGGATTACTTTACTCATTTCTAGGACTATTTTAGACATTCCTAGGACTACTTTACTCAGTACTAGGGTTAATTCCGAGGATTACTTTACTTGTTCCAAAGAGTACTTTACTCATTCATAGGACTATTTTGCACATTGCTAGGACTACTTTACTTGTTCCTATGATTATTTTACTCAATCCTAGGATTACTTGACTTGTTCCTATGATCTCTTTACTCATTCCTTGGACTACTTTCTCATTCCTAGGACTCATTCCTGAGTTACTTGTTCTTTGGATTAATTTACTCATTCCCAGGACGATTTTACAAATTCCTAGGACTACTTTACTTGTTCCTAGGATCACTTTACTCATCCCTTGGAATACTTACTCATTCCTAGAACTCATTCCTCAGTTACTTTACTTGTTTCTTCAATTACTTTACTCTTTCCTTGGACTATTTACTTATTACTAGGACTACTTTACTTATTCATAGAACTACTTCACTCATTCCTTGGACTATTTACCCGTTCCTAGGACTACTTGTTCCAAGAATTACTTCACTCATTGCTAGGTCTATTTTACTTGTTCCTAGGATCACTTTACTCATCCCTTGGAATACTTACTCATTCCTAGGACTCATTCCTCAGTTACTTTACTTGTTTCTTCAATTACTTTACTCATTCCTTGGACTACTTACTCATTCCTAGAACTCATTCCTAGGATTACTTTACTCATTACTAGGACTATTTTACACATTCCTAGGGACTACTTTACCTGTTCCTAAGATTACTTAATTAATTCCTAGAACTCATTCGTAGGAGTACTTTACTCATTTCTAGGACTATTTCACACAGTCCTAAGACCACTTTACTTGTTCCTGCGATTACTTTACTCATTCCTTGGACTACTTACTCATTCCTAGAACTCATTCCTAGGATTACATTACTTGTTTCTAGGATAACTTTACTCATTTCTAGGATTATTTTACTCATTCCTGGAATTACTTACTCTGTCCTAAGATTACTTACTCATTCCCAGACTACTTATTCCTCGAATTACTTTTCTCATTGCTAGATAAACTACGCAGCTATCATCTGGTTTCTACGGACAGTAATGTGGCTTTCTTTCAGTGGAAACAGTAACACAAATCCTGATTCTGACACTTCTGTAGTAACCTCACACATCTCAGCTCTCCGTAGAGACCAAGATTATACATACAGCTCTTGTAGTTGTGAAGAAAAACTTCATTTATTTTGAGTTTGTCGTTTCAGACAGGAGGCAGGAGGAATCTTGTTGCAGAGTTAATTGTGTTTTAACCAGAGGTGGACATCCCTGGTCCAGAAAGTAAAAATCCTGTTTAACAACCCATCACTAAACTAGCTGAATGTAATTAGCAAAGCTCCTCTGCAGGTAGATGAGCTCTTTAGTGAAAACACCTGTTCTAAATGTACAGGCCAATCCAAAAACATGGCAGGATTTTTACTTTATGGCACCAGGATTACCTCCCACATTAAAGAGGGTGTCCAAATGTTGGCTACACAAATGCCAACACAGATCAGGGATGCAGATTTCTGCATCCTTTTAGTGTACAAGTTTTATTTAATTATTTATTTGTTACACCTTTTCAATGAAAAAAACAAAATTTGTAGTTTTTATTGAAATTTGTTGGTATATTTTAAAAGTCTGAATCGCAAAATTTAATTAAACAGCTCTGAGGCATAAATGCCTTTTTTATTAAATTTTTTCTTATTGATCTGATTTTTTTCTTTCTGAAATTTATTCTCTCTTTCAGCTAAGAGGGCTGATACTTTGTGTATATTTCTTCTCATTTGTTTTATTTAATTTAATTTAAATAAATTCAATAATAATAATAATAATAATAATAAATTTTTTTTCTAATTGATCTGATTTTTTTTTCTTTCTGCCATTTTTTCTTTCTTTCAGCCAAGACGACTGATAAGTTTTGTATATTTCTTCTCATTTGTTTTGTTTATATAACTTTATTAGATCAAAAAAGAATATTTAAAATATTTTTTCAAGACTCTACACAAAGTAACACATGCATGTAGAAGTGGTAAAAAACCCCAAAAAACTTCATATCAGAAGTTTAAGAAAGAAAAACAAGCCTCAGAATAATTACTGGCCACAGTTCCTGCAGATAAATGAAGCTGAATTATTTATAACTGGACATGTTTGCCAGCAAAATATTCACAGTTTGTTTGAATTTGTCAAGTAAAATTGTCTTAAGATTCTGGTGAATTTGGAGCTGATTCCAAGCGAAGACTGCTGAATCCCTGCAGACATCAAGGATGGAATAAAGCTACAACTCCTGTTTTTCTTTAAAAGAGACAGAAGTCTGTAGATTTACTGCCAATCTTTAAGTCTCTGCAGTAAACAGAAGTCTAATTGCTTCTATTTTTACAGGATCTCTTTTTATCTTGAAAAAGAAATGCTAAAAAAAAGGGAAAATATTATTAAATTTCTTATTTTCTCACTTGAATCAACTTATTTCTGAAAATCTGATTCCAGGACTGAAGATTTCACCCACATTTTCCTCATTAAATGATTTACTTCTCATCTGAACTGGGGGATTTTAAGTATTGAGGGCGTCCACTTCTTTGCAGGCTGTAAATCCCTTTGAGACTTTTCTCATTTCTGACACTGAACTGTTTAACTCTCTCCACCGTGGTGAGGAAACGGCTCTCCGTATTTAGTGAATTAAGCTTGATTAAGCTGCATTTGGACGGGATGAGCCGAACAGCAGGAGGTGCTGCTCTGTAATTCATCCGCTGTTTCTGGGATTTGCAGGAAGTGATCAGTAACATATGTGGACGCTCAGCAGGCGATGCGATGAGTGGGGTGTACGGGCACCAGGCTGGATAAAGAAAATCTACAGACACCACAAATTAAACTCACATTGTAATGAGCCAACGTGTTGAGTCTCTTCCAACGTCCCTCTTTCTGGGACGTGAGGTCCAGATCGGACAGGATCTGACCCGTAGAGCCGGGACGCCACTCTGTGGATAGACAAGAAAATAAAACTTAATTCTTAGTGATGCTACTAAAAAAAACGATCAACGTCCTGGTTTAGCTACTTTCCTCTTGAACTTATTAATGAAATCCCCACCTGTCCATTCCAGTCTCTAAACAGTTGCTTTCTATACAAATATAATATTCTAATTTGTACACAGACTGGGTTTGATGAGTAATTTGGCTGCTGAAACGCTGCAATTCCTCTCTGGAATTAATTAAAGCACTCCTCCTTTTTCTGTATGTGGATACTTTAATCCTCCATTCAGAGGAGAAAGGCTGCAAGAGATTAGCCTTCACCGATGTCTTCTATCAGTAAAGATTGCAGCCATAACAAAAATCCCTTTATTTTTATATGGGAACAACTAATCCAAAGTTATATCCCTGCAAAAAAAAAAAACAACCCCAAAAAAACTTGTATTTTCTTTCCTTTCCCTCGTTCCATCATGTCAGACGTAAATCTGAGTGCAGTTCTGATGTCAAGACAATAATTAGTAATAATAATACATATGATCATTGACAAACATGTTAGAATAATTATATATTATCAGTGATAAGTGTGTGTACTGCTATCTTCTGCTACTGTTGCTGTCAAACTGTTTCCATACAAGGAGTTGTTTTGTCGAACATGACCTGTGTGAATAAAAAGCTGCAAGGCTCAGAAAAACCTCGAAGACGGAAGAGGAAGTGGATAAAGCCGCGGAGGTGTCAACATTTGCAGTGTGGACTTTTTACACGAAGTTGGAGGTGAGCCAATTACTTTTAGAAATACAGAATATCAGCTGTAGACTAGCTAGCTAACAAGTGATTCACTCGTGAACTCTCGGGCGCACACATTTCTGCACTCTAGCGACGTGGTTCGGAGTCTGAAGAAAAAAGGGTTTGGACTTTTAAAATGTGTTTTTTCAAAATGTGGCTTGCTTCAACCCGACCTTTACCAAGTCAATAAGACGGCCATGCAGTGCATGACCCTGATTCTTGTGTATCATGAGTGTGAATAAAGTGTTGGGGTCTTACCGAGTGCAACGCTCTCCACTTTGGGTCTCTGTGAATACGGCAAGTTCTTGTACACCTGATCAATGATCTTCTCCTTCACCTGCAGGGCAAAGAATTATAATCCAACCTGTTAATGTTCGAGGTGACAAAAAAACATCCATCCATCCATCCATCCACCCATCCATCCATCCATCCATCCATCCAAGCATCCATGCATCCATCCATCCATCCATCCACCCATCCACCCATCCATCCATCTATCCATCCAAGCATCCATGCATCCATCCATCCATGAATCCATCCATCCATCCATCCATCCATCCACCCATCCATCCATCTATCCATCCAAGCATCCATGCATCCATCCATCCATGAATCCATCCATCCATCCATCCATCGAAGCTTCCATCCATCCAAGCATCCATTTATCCATCCATCCATCCATGCATCCATTTATCCATCCATCCATCCATCCATCCATCCATCCATCCATCCATGCATCCATTTATCCATCCATCCATCCATCCATCCATCCATCCATCCATCCATCCATCCATCCATCCATCCAAGCATCCATGCATCCAAGCATCCATCCACCCATCCATCCATCCAAGCATCCATCCATCCAAGCATCCATCCATGCATCCATCCATCCAAGCATCCATCCAAGCATCCATCCATCCAAGCATCCATCCATGCATCCATCCAAGCATCCATGCATCCAAGCATCCATTCATCCATGCATCCATGCATCCATGCATCCATCCATCCATCCATCCATCCATCCATCCATCCATCCATTCATCCATTCATCCATGCATCCATCCATCCATCCATCCATCCATCCATCCATCCAAGCATCCATCCATCCAAGCATCCATCCATGCATCCATCCATCCAAGCATCCATCCAAGCATCCATCCATCCAAGCATCCATCCATGCATCCATCCATCCATCCATCCAAGCATCCATGCATCCAAGCATCCATTCATCCATGCATCCATCCATCCATCCATCCACGCATCCATCCATCCATCCATCCATCCACGCATCCATCCATCCATCCATCCACGCATCCATCCATCCATCCATGCATCCATTGTTGAACTTCCATCCTGGATTACACAAAACCTAAATATCGCAATAAAAATCTGGTGATAGAAACACTGTTGCCAGGTCTTCAGGGAGGAAAGTCACGAATGTCAACCTTAAAAGTCGCTAAATAACATCATTGTGATGGTCAACTCAATTTCATGCATGCACAGTACCAGAACATGGCTTCCAAATCCTTTATTATTTGACATGCTACATAGGAAATTTACAAGGGTACTGAAGGGGGGACATACACATTTGATTCGTGGTGCAAAGAAGACCTAGGTGTGCATCATGGGAAATAAGCAGCAACTGTTACATAAGGCTTAAAGGTTGAATATGGAACATTTTTATTAAAAGCTATATTTTTTCAAAAATAATACCTCCACAGGTCGTTTGGGGGTGTACAGAATGAAAGTACAACATTTTCCAGAAAAATTATATTTAGCCTAAAAATAATTATAAAATAATTTTTTACGGGTTCGATAATGGCATTTTATTTACGTCTATAAGCCAATACACGCCGCCATTGCAGGTTGCCAAATACATCTGTGTGTGGAAACAATATTTCGGTCATAGTCAGGCTTGTACAGGGGAAAAATCGTAGAGACAACGAGTGAAGCAGCTGCTTCAGAGCCCTGGAGATATTGTTATCTGTTTCTGAGGAGGAGTGACCTGAGAAGAGCAAAACCTGGAGTAAATTTAGGTGAAGACTTCACTAAATGGACCCACATAAACGTTTTCCACGGAGTAAAACACGGAAATGGCGACTTTTCTCCTGGATCGGTAAGCTAGCTTATTTGCTAACATGGCTAACGTTAGCTGTCAGTTCTAAACTCCTCTGCGTTACTTGTTGGACATGCTGCAGACTGTTGGTCACTTGCGTATCGGCAGTGAGCCTGGCATCCCAGCAGCTGAAGTTGTTTTTCTGCCATTGCAACTACAACCTAGACACACGTGATGTCGCTGTTCTGTCCGTATTCCATATTCAACCTTTAAATGCACAATTTACGATTATTAGCATATTTTTCCGATGCTGCAAAAATAAAATAATGCCTTAGGAAAGCCAAAATGCACCTTATCATGCTTACACCAGGAAAAAAGAAAGTATCTTTTCGTGCCTGCGCATTTCATTTGTTATGTTGACGAGGAGTGAACATCTCACAGCAGCTGGGAAGGGCCTGCACCAGGACAGCGTGAACAGTGAGTGAGTGCCAGGTAACAGGGAGGGAGGGGCCGACAGGCAGCACCAGATGAACGGACAGCGAGCGATATAAACTTTATCTGTCTCTTTTTCAGTTTTTTTTTCCTGCCAGTGTTATCGGAGGGCTCCGTACATACAGACTTTGCCTCTGAATTATCATCCGCTGCTTTCCTCCTCTGATAAAGACAGCAGCAACAAGCAGCAGCTCCTAAACGCAACATGTTTTATATCTCCTTTCTCAGAGGTGGACTCTTGCTGGACAACATTCTTCGAAAATGACAACTTAGGCATTAAACAGCATTTAATGGAAACACCTGTATATTACAGTTGTACTTCACTGATACTTTAGAAATATCCACTATTTTGTGAAAAACTGAAATGGAAACGCATCTCATACCAGCTTATAGAAACCAAGTCAAATAATCCTTTTATTTAGAGGTACAGTATGTAAAAATTACTGACATCTAGTGGTAAAGATGGGTATTTGTAAGAGAAAATGGGTCTGTCTTAATCCGCACACTTGAGCACTTCAAACACTCTTTTTGAGTGTGTAGTGCGTTCATGGTGTCATTTAAGCAAAAATTCAGTGCACTGAAAGTACCAGGATGTTGCCCTAATAACGGCCAAAAATGAAGTGCAAAACGAAGCACACTACTCGCACTGAACGGACGCCATCTTGCTGACGTAGAGGAAGAGGCGGGACTTTCGAACTGCTTTCAGAGCTGAATAATGGCAGTGAACAAAGCGGTGGCGGTGCAGCGCTCTTTTTGAGTCAGCATTTATCGACAATAGTGTGCACTACAGACTAAGTACACAGTGCGCACTACACACTGAATTCCAGTGCACTCGGGCAAGCAGTTTTAAAATTCAGAGTGTTCTTATTTCACACACATTGTTTTATCCATTTAGGGACACCATAGTAAAAATGCTGGAACAAATATGGCAGCCTCCATATGTGCACCGCCCAGCAAGTAGATATAAACGACTCATTCTAAGAAAATAAACATATCAGCTAATTTTGTGCAGTGATTACACATCAATCGAAACACAGTTTTGAATTATATCTCACATTTTTCTGCCATTGATTTTTGATTTTTTTTTCCATACTGTACCTTTAACCGCCAACCTTTAGGAACAACTGTTTAATAATTCAGAGGCCAAGTTTCAATTTAGTCCCTTTGGAAAGTCAGAAAGATGCACATTGGGAGGGTCTGCATTATATTTCCACATGTGGAACCGTATGATCTGAAATAGTTTCCTTATTTTCTGCTCAATAAGCAAATGTGAAAACACAAGCATCAATCACCAGCTTGAAAGAAACCAACGATTATTTGCAGCAACCTTTAAGAGATAATTTGATGATGTAAATGCAGAAGTTTGCACTCATACAGGAGATGAACAGTTTTATTTTACCCTGACAAACTCACCTGTGTGATGGTGTCACAGTTCAGCACCTTCACCGGCGTCACATCTGGTCCGTGCCCGTGCACCAACACCTGCAGAGTCTGACAAACAAAAACACTCCCGTCAAACTCCATTTAGATTCTTCTTCATTGCTTTTCTGTTTTTCTCGACTACTTTTTCCTGAAAATGCTTCGTGTGTTTCCTCTGCAGATGCTGCAAGAGGAGAGCAGTACTATTACGGTGAAGCTGTGCTTGCAGATATCGCTGCTGCTCACACTTTAGCTTTGGTTTTAGAAACTTCCTTCAGTTCACGGTGAATTTAGTCCTGCAATGAATTTTCTCCCTCATGAAGGCTAGATTACTGCGCCGGTTACACTGCACAATGGGAAAGCGTCATTAAATCACAGTGCGTAGCTTCAGATATAACTTATCAGTATCCTGCAGCAGCTTCAATAATACTCGGCTGACACAACCATCACTGCGCGCACACACACACACCACCCCAAAAAAGTGATGAATCACAGCTGGATCCATCCACATCTGCCATCTCGTGTGTGTACAGTCATGCAGAGATCTTCTTTCTTTAATTTTTCAGCAGCAGGAGGTCAACCAGCTCCTGGGCTTTCTTTCTAAATGCACTCAAAGTGGCTGAGCAGGGCTGGGGTCAGCAGAAGCAGCGTACAGTAGTACATAATGCAGCTCAGTCTTTCTCCGAGGATCAGAAGCAACAAATATATCAGGTCGTGCAAAATATTGCAAGGGATTGCAAAACCTACAACGAGGGGAGGGCTAAGTAGCTCAGAAATCTCCCAGAGAGCTTTTGGAGGCTGCGGAATAACCAGCAAACAGCTGTTGCTACATAATCTATTGACAATGAAACCATCTGGAATATGCAGTGGGAATTAGTCACAGTTAAGATGATGATTTTAGAAAAGATTTTCTTAAATTCTGTCACATAAAACTAAAGAGATGACTTTGTGATACTAACCAGGACAGAGTACTCGACGTCGTCCCCCAGAAGTCCCGTATCGTTCAGCGTGTACTTGGCTTTCTTCATCTTGGCGTCCACCGGGCCCTTCTCCACTTGATGCTTTAAGGCCTTAAACAGTTTATATAAAGGTTCTCCAGCTGTGTCCTAAAACAGAGACATCGGGGAGTTAGAGCCACACCGACTGAGGCGGACGTCCTGGTGAGCTACAAAGCACCTTCAACTGAGAACCAGTTCTTTATTTTCTTCACCAGAGCTCTGGCTGAAACCTTGTAAGCATCAGGTTTAAAATCCAGAGCCAGTGGAACCAACCAAAATGTTGAGTTTTATGTCTTAAAGGCCCTGTACCTGATTTATTTTAATCTCTCTGACCAAAATGCTTTCTACACGGCATGTGGAGTGGGAGGAGAGAAAAAGGAGAGCAGGAGCGTTTCTCACTGGCAGAAACAGTTAGGGGCGGGGCCTACAGTTCAAACTACACTGTTCACCTGTTCGAAAATGTGCAAAATCAGGTACAGCGCCTTTAATTTAGACAATTTAAGTATGTAAATGTTGGTGAATAACCCATTTTGATGGCACGCTGACATTCGCTGTGGACATTCCTGGAGCTGTTGCAGCCCTGCAGTGTCCTGAGGGGGAGAAGCTGCACCGCATTAGCATGACCAACACCATGTATGAGATACACAGCAAGTCAGTCTGGGTTCCCTCTGTTGCAAACTGATTTCCACTCTGGTAAAAACCGGACCGGACTAGGGATGTAATGATTACTGGTAAAATGGTTAATTGTGACAAAACTACCAACGATAAGTAATACCGTTTCAAAATTGAATTATCGTTAAAACCGTGACTGATTACTGCACTTTGAAAAACTCCCAGTGATGCTGCTCATTGGCTGGAAAAGCAGCAGCAGTCGCAGTTTGCAATGTTTAATTTATGAAAACTTGGCGGAAGGCAACGAAGGCGCCCACGTGTACAGTAATCGTGCGATTTTTTTCCCCCTTCAAAAGAGACAAAGTAGACATTTAGACCCATTATGGATATATTTAAAGATGCTGGGGGGTATTTCAATAATACCATGATAAAAATAACCGTGATCATTTTGGTCACAATAACCGTAATATAAAATTTTCATACTGTTACATCCCCAGACCGGACAGGTGGGACTTTGCGATAGGTCTTTTTCGGGGACTCGGTTCTCTAACCATAAACAGTCAGAATGGGAATGGCGGCCGCAGAGGAGCGATGATCTAACAATGCCTAACAATTTATGATGTCTTAAAGGTGGAGTCCGGAGAGTTCCACCATTTCTGTTTGTAAACACTATTCAAAGTGAAATGACAGCATCGCTCTTCAGCCCCAAGCTTCTCCTTCAAAGCTAGAAACCAATATTAACCCTGGTTTTTAAGCGTGCACTATCAAAAGCTCTTTTCAGCGCAAAATACTTCCTTTTCTTCGCTGCATCCGCCATTTTTATCGAGAATTTGAGTGAATCTGGTGTCAGCTCCAGTCAACGTTTAAAAAAAGAAAAAAAAAGTTCACTCCAATCAACGAGTTTATTCCAACAGAGCGCTGCGTCCTTGGCTCAGTCATGGGCTGGACACAACACCCAAATGTCCACCCAGAAAACGTCCCGGATAGAAGAGCTTGTATCAACCTCTGCACAAGTCACAAGGTGTGTTGCCACAGGGAATCTCCTGATACCTGCAGCATGCCGGCCCTCGAGGACCGGAGTCGCCCATATCACATAAAAATGCCAGCAACTGGATATCAAGACTCTCTTGAGACACTGGCCAGTTTGAACGAGCACCATGATTGAACAAAGACATGCAGGAGGACATTATCAGAGGATAATGTCCTAATGTCCAGGAGGCACGGAAATGAGAGAGAGAGAGAGAGAGAGCAGAAGACAACGCTGTTCAGACTAATTGGCTGGAAAAAGCTCAAAGAGAAGAGACAGGATGCAAAACAGATGTCACATTTGTTCCCAATAGGGGGCGCCAAAGTATGAAATTCTGCCAAAGTTCAGTCATGTTGCATTAAAGAAGCACTACTTTGCAGATTTTCCTCAGTGACGCACCCCCAATGATGGTTCCAGCTAGGAATGCACGATAAAATCAGCCCTCTATCGGTATCGGCCTATATCGGCCTTAAAACTGAGTATCGGACATCGGCCACCCCACCAACATTTAACCGATATTTAACTGATCAGCCCGCAGTTTCTAAAGTAAAAAAAAAACAACAAAAACTTCTTTGTCAAAAACTTCTTTTTCACAGACTTTAAAACTTCTTAAGACAAGGGGTGGGAAAAAAATACAGATTCACTGAAATATCGTGATATTTTCATATGCTGATATCATATTGACATTTAAAAACAGTATCGGTCTATCTTACGAATGAAATCTCTCGATATTTCATCGTTCTGTAACGAAATCTCATAAGAATGCACGAAACATTTTTGGATATTTTCATATGCTGATATCATACTGACATTTAAAAACGCGGTATCGATAAATTTTTACTAACAGAATCTTGCAATATTTCATTGCTCTGTTACAAAATCTCACAAGAATTCATGAAATATTGCGAGATTTACAGAACAATGAAATCTCGCAAGATTTTACAAGTAAAATAGATCGATACCGCCTATTAAATATAAATTTGATATCAGCATATGAAAATATTGCGATATTTCAGTGTATCGATATTTTTTCCCACCCCTATTTCTCGAAGTGTTGGAAACGGATAACAAAGCTGCTATTTGAAATGACAGCTTATTTTTTCAGCTTTAATATTGGTATTGATATTGGTTATCGGCCACATAAGTTTTAAAATATCGGCATGTCGAATATCGGCCAAAATTCCAATATCGTGCATCCCTAGTTCCAGCATATATCTTGCATTTACCTGTATTCAGTTCTCCTCAGCCAGCAAGTTATTCCAATGTTCACTCTTGCCTCATCTCTTTCTTTTCTTTCTTTCTCCATTTTTCTTTCTTTTTCTTTCTCTCTCCTCCTGTGATTATATTCTCCTGTGTTTCTTTGCCCTGCCAGCAATGATGCTCTGCATCAAAATAGCCAATATGTTGATATCCAGTTGCTAGCGTGTGATGTGGTGCATAAAGCAAAACTATTCTTTAAAATGACGCAGCTGGGCAACAACGGCTCTGGAAATGTACACAATAAATATCATCGTGCAATCAGAATGAGTCAGGAAAGCATATCTTTAAGGTCAGAAAGTTTCATAATGCTTCTTTAAAATCACAGAGTTTTAATGCTCTAATCAGCATTTATACGCCTTGTTCATAAAACTGGTCTGTTTTGTAAATAATGTTCAGAAACATCAGCTGTTGCTTTAAAAAGAATTTACACAAACTGAACCTAGATCTGCCAGATAAATATCCTTGTCCTGGATCAAAATTCATATTGCACCTCAGAGAGGGTCAAAGACACATCAAAAGACATGATGAAAGTGACTCTCTGGCTGATGGAAAATCAAAGCAGCACTTATAAGGTTCTGAAGGTGGACCAGGTCTGATCTGGTCCAACACCAGCACCCTGTTAAAAAGGAGAATTAGAGTCTGTTTCTACTGTATATCAACATGCATGTCCCATCAGATGTCCCCTCCCTGCTGTATACGTGGATAAATCAGCAGCTGTGGTGGAAAACACCTCATTCAGATCTGCCAGCTTCATATTTATTGTGTTCTTTGACAGACATTTCAATAAACTCTGCTGAAAAAAGATAAGAAGTAGCAGGAGCTGCATAACTCAGACTTGTGATGTTGCAGAGCTCAGTCAGAGAGCACCTCTGCTGATTAAAGACAAACCGAGGCTTTTAAAATAAGCTGTTTTTCATCCTGAACGAGCCTCTGTGCAGGAGGGTGAAGAAAATCCTGAAACTCTGTAAACAGTAATTCTACAGCCTGTAACACATCCCCTTCTCCCTTTAAAGCTTTGCTGTTGTGCTCGGAGCTGTTTTGTTCACAGTCTCTGCAGAAATGAATGCAAACAATGAGCAGGAGGATGGAAGATGCGTCCTGTGTTTACAAAGAATCCTGCACAATAAATCCCACAATAAGCAGAGGCTTTTGTGTGGAGGTCTGTCAGACGAGTAGATGGACCCTCAGAGCTCCTGACCACCTCCAAATGTGGTCTCAGTGATCCACTCTGAATGCATCCTGTATGTCTATGCCTGTAATCTGAGCTCTCAGCCTCTCATCGGATCACACAGGATGCTTGTTCGCACCAAGTGCAACTCAAACTCTCCCTCACATTTGTAAGCTGATCCACAAACATTTCACCATCTGTGAGACCTGCAAATGTAAAATTGCTGCATTTTGAAGCAGCATATTTGATGATGAAGCATTTTTGGCAAGTACCAGCAAGTAAATGAAATTCTGTTGCAGTTGCACATTTGTATATTTACAGAACTGCTACATTTTAGAGTTGGCTACTGTAAAATAAGCTCATTCTTACTGATCAATTATGAAAATTTCCACCGATAACTTATAATTTTCTGCTTTCCATGGCCGACACCGATATTAGCTTATTTTATTTATTTATTTATTTATTTTTTTTTTACCAATATCCAATATTGTCTAACTCTTAATTCACGATATCCGATATCAACTAATACCAATGTATGCAGATAACTGTGCGGTTGTATCTCTCATATTTTGAGAAATACAACTATATTCTGCTTCGAGAGCAAAGATCCCAAAATATCTTTTACTCAGCCAGAGGAGTTCATTTTGGACATCTGGCTGCCAGATATCAGATACTAGCAGGTATTAGCCAACATGTGGCTAATTCTAATGTTTTCTGACAACTTGGTAACGTAACCAACAACTTAAAACCAGACATATTATAAGCAGCTTCAAAGTAAGTCAGTCTGTAGCAGCAGCAGCTGCACTGTAGTCACATGACTCTGAAAGGAATGCTGGGATATTAAAGTCATCCACAATAACAGGGACTTCTACAGGCTGGAGCGGTGCTGATGGAATGAAATCTCACGTTCGGTAACCAAATCTCGCGATATTTTCCGATATCACATTTTAATGCCAGTATCGACCGATAATATCGGTAGGCCAATGATTATTGGTTAATATTCTAAGTTAATGTTCTAAAATCGTATAAAATTCATTATAGTTTTCATAAAATTTGCAGTTTGTTGTCATGATATTTAAGGTGATATTTAAGTAGCTGTGCCTAATCTATAGCAGCAAAAAAAAGTTTGGGCTATTTCAAGTAATCACACAAAAATGTGGTCATATTGTTCCCATGCCCTGTGGATTTAAAAAAAATAAAGTAAAAACAGCTTCCCGCGGGTTCACCACAAACAACACATTGTTTAATTTTATTGACAACTGTTTCATTTACAATTTGATATTTCTGTATTTCCTCATTTCAGGAAACCTTTTAAAATCTGGCAATAGAGGAAAACTCGCCTTTTGACAAAATCTGGCATATTTAGAAGTTTTTCTTTGTTCTTAAATGCTCTGGCTCTATCAAATAAACAAATATAATAAGAAAAATATCTGCTGATATCAGGTCGATACCAGACTGATATCGATATTTAGTTTTAAAGCCAAAATTGGCCAATACCTTTATATAGGGCTGGTAATAATGTGCATCACTACTTATTCTGGGGCATTTCATGCTAACATACAGCATAACTTCTGTTTGTTCTCTAAAAACATTTAAATGCGTTCAGTTTAAATCGAACAGGATTAAAATGAGGATGTATAAGCTGGACTAGCGGACAACAAAAAGCAAATCAGAGATGGAAATTTGATCTGAGGTGCTGTCAGTATCTACTTTCCCAAAAAGAAACAAAACAAATGAGCTCAAATAAAACCCAGACAGAGCAGAAACATAAAGGTTTAAGTTCAAGGCTGGAATAAAAAAGAGAAGTACCAAAAAGATGGAGTGAATTATAAATGACTGAACAAAGAGCAGGAGGAAAAGCAGACAGGAGAGACTATTCAAAGAAAAAACAGAATTAAAAACAAATCGAAGGAAAGGAAAACACAGCGCAGGATAAGTGAAAGAATCTGTTACCCTGAGGAACTGATACAGGCAGATGCACATCCAATTACAGAGCATCCTCTCCACCACCGTCTCCGACCTGCACACACGAGACAACAAATGAAAACATTAGATCTGTGCAGAGACCTGGAGAATTCACTTTTCCACCACTTTAAACTTGTAAAAACATATTTCTCAGACTTCGGGACACGGCTGGTCACGGATTCTGCCTCAGTCAGGCTCAGCAGCAGGAGGCGAGACGATGGTTCAGGTTCGACGCAGCTGAGGGAGCGCTGACCCATGTGCAGTCAAACAGAGGTTTACCGTGATAATGCAGCTTCTCCGTGGATCAGAGCAAATGAAAATGCAGCTACATAAAAACTTATAAACGGTACGAATGAGGAGAAAGAAAACAGCTACGTGAAATAATTTCACCAGCAATCAAAAGAAGAAAACAGAACCTGCAGGCTCATCAGACAACTGTGATATAAAGATCAGTTCTCACCTCCTGAGCATCAGTTTGGGGTTTTTGTTTTTCACGTGTTCGTCCATCAGCTCCAGCAGCAGCGTCCTCATGATGTCGGTGTAGTACTCCAGTTTGCCGTGCAGCGCCACCGTCAGGAGGGAAGCGAAATAACCCCGAGACCTGGCGTTGAAGTCTGGACGGCTCTCCAGCGTGCGGATGAACTAGATCACAAAAACACCACTTTGTGAGTAGAAGAGTCATTTTTTTTATTCATTTTTTAATTTTTTTTATTTTTTATTAAGCATTGTGCCGATATTTACAGTGCATTGTGTACGTGACAATAGGGTGGCTAAATAATCAAGAATTAAATAAGACAAATAAAGGAGAGTATAGAGGTAAAAAAAAAAGGGGGGGGGGGGTATTAATTAATAGAATATAATAAAATAAATGGGATCTGGCATGTTAAAGTATAAATATAAGTAATCATACAGCTGTGTTGAATATTAGTAGTAATCATATAAATAAATTCTAAGTATGAATATCAATCATGGTGGTAAAAATTATGGTGTGCTATAAAACGTATATGTCTGCTAACAAGAAGGACAAAATAATAATAATAAATAAAAATAACAATGATGAAAATAACAAACAACCGTAATGATCACAATGATAATGTAATTTTTTTTCCCTGAATTATCACAAAAAAGACAAAAAGTTTAATTTTAGCTTTCAAGTAAAATGTTTTTCTTTCCATTTTCCTGCTTTTTCTTTTCTTTCTTTCTCATTTTTTCTTTTAAACAAGTTTATTGTTTTCAAAATTGACATTACTGAGCGCAGTGCATTAAAACTCAATCATGTATATTTTTAGTTGTAGTTTAATGCAGTGGCTCCCAACCTGGGGTCCCTTCAAAGAGCACAGGGGGTCCCTAAAGGTTTGACTGATCAGAGCCAGTGCGATTTAAGTGAAGGGAATGTCCACACAGACAAATTAAGGTGGAATCGCTTCAGTTTTTTAAAAAAATAATAAATTTGGTGTTTTAGTTAAGTGGTTTTCAAGCTTTTTGAGCCACAACCTCCAAAATAACATACTATGGTGTTTATGAACCTCCCAGTCAATTGCTTTTAACATATTATTAGTAATAGCTTGGTTATTTATCCAATATTTAAGAAAATAATGTTTTAATTTCACATATTAACATTATTTATTTGATTAATTTAGGTCACGACCCCCAGTTTGAAGACCACTGTTTTAGTCACATGAAATATAAATAAATTTTATTTAAAAGCGCCTTATCAAAACACCTACAGTTACTATACAAAGACATAAGGACAAATAAAAGCATTAAAACAATAGTATAAAAGACAAAAGACAAACTAAAACCAGTGTAAAACCACTGCAAGATTTCTATTTATTTTCCTCATTTTCAAAGGAATAAAGATTTTATGTTGGTTATCATCTTAACTGTAGTTTTTTACTGGGAAAAGCATCAGAATGCATCACTTTTGGTGAGAAGCAGCTGATGAAAGCATGAAATGAAGCATGGTTTCAGGGCGGGGTGGGGGTCCTCAGGGACGACAGGTTGGGAACCACTGAGCTAATGTATCAATCATGATTTTTTTATGTCATTTTTTCAAAAACAACATGAATATTGTTAATTTGATTTCTCCATGAATCATAATTCAGGTTTTATTTATTTAGAATTCAGGTTTGGTTAACCCAGATTCAACCCAGCAACCAGGTCCAAACTATTTGATCTCATGGTTCTATGACTTCATGGGTCCCGAGCTCGGTCCTCGAGGGCCGCAGTCCCCCAAGTTTTAAGATACTTCCCTGTGTCAAAAAGTCACTGAGCAGAAACTGAAGAGCTGCTGGATCCATTTAATTTAAATCAAATATGTTAGAACAGGGAACATCTAAAACCTGCAGGACTGGAGTTGTCTACCCCTGGTCTAATGGAGGATGTGGTACTTGGGCTTTTATAGGTCAACATAATAAAATATTGTCTGATAAAAGTTGGTAATTCTTAAAGAAATATGTGTGAACAGTTAACATAAATGTTAAAATGCATTTTTCTTTTGGCAATTCAGAGATTTTTTGAGACATTTTCTCAATTAATAACGACAGAAAATATAAAATGTCTTTCCAAAAAGGTAATACTTTAATCTTGTATTTTTTTTCTTTTTAATATGTATCATTTTAGATGTAGGCTGGTTTAGAAAATTAATACTTTATGGCTGGAGCAGGGGGTTAAAATAAATATTTCAAGGAATATATGAAATTTATTCTTGGGACATTATGAGGAATAAATTACTGTGAAGTTGGCATCTTCTGCTTGGAGACCAACATCACCGTGTTTTCTGTATCCAGATTTAATCAGCCCACATTTGTCTGCAGCACATTTCTAAATTATTAATTACAGCCTGAGCAAAGTTTATGACAAGTCTTTTGGCTCAATCAATGTGTTAGAATCTCATTTTAAAGACATTTTTTCAAACTAATGTGAGAAAATAGGGAATGTGAAGGCAGGGAAAGGACCAAAGGGATCCAGAAATCCCCAAAAAGCTTACAACTCACATTGATAAGAAAGGTTTTACTGTTCAGCAGGTTGGAGAACTGGTTCAGCGCCTGAACCACGGTGAGCCGGCGGGGCTCTGGGATTTGGATTCTGCCCGTGATCATGGGGTCGTTGGCGCCATCTTTAGATGGCAGGAAGAAGTTTCGGTCTGTGTAGGTTTTGTAGTCCAGGAAGGGAATTCGACCTTCGCTCAGATCGGTGATGTCCCCCATTTCCATCATTAAATCTGACAGAGAGAAGGAGAATTATTATCAGAGACGTAGAAAAACATCAGCATGTCTTACTTCCCGAGAAGTCACAGGAGACTAACTTTGTCTTACTTCCAACTTCAAGTGAGGATTTCAAGACAAATGCTCACAAATTGTTCTAGAATCTACATTTACATTTAAAAATGAAAGAACACAGATATATAAAAATGAAATATGTTTACATTTTGATTTAAAGGTACAGCATTTAAAAAAAAATCAAAGGTCAATGGCAGAAAAATGTGATATAGAATTCAAAACTGTGTTTTTATTGATGTGTAATCGCTGCTCTAGAATAGCTGTTATATGTTTATTTTCTTAGAATGAGTAATTTATATCTACTTGCTGGGCGGTGCACAAATGGAGGCTGCCATATTTGTTCCACCATTTTCACTATGGTGTCCCTGAGTGGACAAAACAATGTGTGTGAAGTAAGAACCCTCTGAGCTTTAAAACTGCTGTACCAGCTTTATTTAATGGGAGTTAAAGCACTGTGTGGGATCAGTAACGCCTTTAAAGACATAAAAAATAGTTCCTCATAGTCCAGTCATAGCTACACTTGAGACCACTGGATCCACTCACAGATGAAAACATCTTTACGTCTGGGGGATTTGGCCATTAACGGCCACCGTACATTTGTAACAGTGCTGGAATATCAAGTCATTTAAAAGAAAACATCTTTTCTTTCAAATACCCATCTTTACCACTAGATGTCAGTAATTCTTACATACTGTACCTTTAATTAAGAAAATATGTATACATACTTTCAAAAACGAATGCACTGATAATAAAATCTGTACTTCCATCACACCGAAGGTCAGACTTTGTTTCACTATAAGAAATTGGTTGGGAAAAGACTAAACACTTTAAAATCTCTAATTATGTCACTGTGACCCTATGACATGCTTAGACCTGTGATTATTTTCTTCTTTCTTTATAAAAATATTTAAAGCAATTTGTGAGCATTTGTCTGCGCACCTCAAATGAACATTAGCAACAACGCGAGGCTTCTAAGGCTTAGCATAGCATTAGCAACATTGCTGATATTACAAAAAAACCCACTTTCCCTTAAAAATGTAAAAAAGAATCACATTAAAACAAATAAATGTATTATTTTACCATACTTACACAATGCTAAGTTTTAGCTAAGCCCCTTTTAGCTATCACTTCAAAAAATTAACCTCAGGTACTCAAAGAATTATTCAAAAATCTATTTGGTAACATTCTTCATTAAAAATTTGTCAGGTGGAAAACTAAATAAAAACACAGTCAAATAGAAAAATCTTTAGATAATTCTTTAGCTAAACTTAGCTAAACCTGTAAGCTAGCTTCTCACTTATAAAATTAGCTAGCTGGTTGCAGTGGAGGAAATATTCAGTAAAATATTCCAAATCAGCCAAAATAAATTAAATGATATTCATAGAAGTTCTCTATATAAAATATTCACAAATAGTATCATAAATCAAAGCATAATAAAGAAAAGATAAGCAATGCAGGGTCGCTGCCTAGTTCAACATACGAACCCAATAAAAGTTCAGTTTTTGAATCATTAAAAACCTTACATTTAAAACCGATTTAATGATTTGTTTTTTCATGATTTCATGTCTTAAGTAAGGATTAGTGAAAAAAGGTTTTGATAGGACAATCTTTTTAAGCTCCTAAACGAACCGAAACATGCAGGGAAGTGCTACCGGGACTGAGAAACAGTGTCTTATGGGATGTTAAAAAAAATCCCACAACTAAACCTGTGTTTGAGCATCGCTTCGTTGTCCATGTTGACTTATGACATTTCAGAATTTTATTTTACTTGAATGGTCGAAAGTGTGAGGGTGGATTCTCACACCACAGGGTACGTTTGCATGTCTGTGTCTTTCATGATAAATCAGAAATACACCAGAAGACTTCTACGTTCCTGCTATCAGACATAATTGTGCAAATAACGTGGCTTACAAGTTTTACAAGAAATTACCACGATGTTCTTGAACTTGTAGTTTTTAGATTTGTACAAGTAATTTCTTTATTTATAAAAAATGTAGAAGAAATGTTTTAACCACTGTCTAAATATTACTCCTGCAGGTTTTAGAAGTTTCCCTGCACAACTGACTCTAATCAGTGGGTAACAGCAGAGTTCATTTCTTTGACGAAAAATTTTCATCAGTCTTTGTCAACAACCTATTTTTCTCAACGAAAACTAAATGAAAACCAACTCACAGGAATCAAAACGACAATGAAAGTTAATGACATTTTCATCAACAAATAAAAACGAGACGAAAATACTTGACAGCAATGACAACCAATCAGAACAACTACTTATACTGAAAAGCGGGATGTATTGCAAAGACATCCAGTCAGCCTCACTCACACATTTGGTTACCCGGGGAGATGCTAAACAGTTCTCATGTGTTTCACACGTCGTGATTAAAGTGATCTTACAAATGTAAAGTCTGGGGAGAAAAAGAAGAGCTGATGCAAGGACAACTTTCACACATGATGGAATGATGCAACACAAAACAATCCTGAAAATCCTGAAATTTATGCAAATGTAACCATGCTGACACTACGTCGAAATTCTGGTGCGCTTTGGCAAAGTTAGTTATTTTTGAAGGAAGAATTTCCTCATTACTTTGATATGATGAGAAAAAAAAGACCCGAAACATAAATTGAAGTAGGTGTTTGGAAGAGGAAAGAAAGAAAAAAAAAAAGGTTTTTAAATGAACAAAGCCTGTTATTCTAAGGCGGCAGACTGATTTATTTATTCATACATACAGTTGTCCTCAAAATTATTCATACTCTCCAATGAAAGACGAGACTAAATTCACAATAGTATTCAAAAAAACTAAGAAACTAAAGAAACTAATAAGTAAAAATGTACAAAATTATAATGTCGTGAAATAAAATATCGCTTTTGAATTGTGGTTGGAAATAATAATTAAAAAGAACAAAGCTGTCTCACACAGATATAGCACTTTTCCCATCAACAGAGGACCAAAATATCTACCAAGAGGTGCATAAGTCTTTTTGAAAATGACAGAAAACACCTGATTGCAGTGATTATCTCACAGTGGTGCTCAACAAAATTTTAGCGTCGGAGCCCCATCATGCTTATTTACTTGTTTTATTTGTTGTGTGTTTTTTTTTAAAAGAATTTTTGGGACAACAATTTAAAATCAATATCATGATTTTCATGTAATTTTAATTATCATTACTTTTTTCAATTTGAATTCATTTTATTGACAGCTGATTTTTTTCTTTCTTTAATTGGAGGGTATGAATAATTTTGAGGACAACTGCATATATATATATAATATATATATATAATTTTAAAAAGCAAGGCAAATTACATACAAATTAAAATTAAAATTTATTTTTAAATATGAAATATCTGCGTTTGTGCATGTGTTATACATTCAAACTTATTCATTCACATTTTACCCCATATTTTTGTCAACTGAAACCACTGTATTTTAGTCAACTATAATATTATATTTTCATTGACTAAAACTAGTTGAATTACTGTAAAATGCTGAAATTATGACTAAAATTAAAGATTTTAGTCTATGACAAAAATTAAATCAAAGTTTGCTGTCAAAATTAGCACCGTCTCCGAGACATCAAGCTCTGTACAAGTGGGAGTCAGGTGTGTTGCAGCAAGCAAACCTCTAAAACCTGCAGCATTTCAGCCCTCAGGGACCAGGATTAAGGATCCCTGTCCTGCAGTCAGCAACCATCACTCTGCTGAATGATGGCGCTCTCTGAACCGCCTCTACACAGATCAGCGCGCTTGCAGAGAGCACCTGAAGGAAGGTTTCTGCTCGAGTCAAACAGCTGCCACCTCAGCGGAATGATGTTGGCTTAGGTTCACCGAAAGGAGAGAAGCTGTCAGTGATGACACGATTTCATCTGTGATCAGAGAACGAGGCGAGCTGGCAACTGTCAGCAGCGTGGAAACCAGCTCTTAGAGAGGAAAATATGACCTTACTGTTTTCTATCAATCATCACAACAGCGTCTGAACATCTAGTTTAGGTTAAAAACATGCGTTTTTGTTCAAACTCATTCTTATTCCTGACATATCCTTATGTTTTATTTCTCTTTTATTACTACAGAAGGCATTTCAACTTTGTTTGACACCTCATCAGAGGATGCGTCTCTGAACTTCTTTGTGTACTTTTGCACAATAGCAATTAAGACTTCCTGTGACCTCACAGCTGTCAGGTGAGCATCCATACCTGTGAACTCTTTCTTGCAGCGATCTCTTACACTTTCCTCCAGATTCGCCAGCTGATGTTTAACCTTCTCGTATTCCCGTTCTGCCTGCTGACTCTTTCTCCTGCTCAGAAAACGCACACACACAGAGGATGCAACCGTAAACATTAAAAATCAGGAATAAAATCAGCTCACAGAACATCAGATTTCCCCCTTTTCTAACACTTTAGCCCACCTGTAGCAGTAGACGGATACAGCGATGAAGAGCAGCATCGGCACGATAACGGCAGGGATGATTATAGCCAGAGGGATGTCGTCTTTCCTGGCGTAGTAGACTGAACCCACCGTCCACTCGCCATGGCCAAACTTTACCTGGAGAAAAAAAAGCATTTGTTTTATTTCATTCCAGTGTGATTAAATTTTCCTGCTTCTGCTTAAAGGAAACATAATAAAAATTTTAAGTGAAAGATCATTTACGGTGCAGCTGTTTAATATTTTTACTCTTTCAGTGTAGATTAACTTCAGATTTGTACTTTCTCTATAATACTGTACTGTATATGGCAACTTTAAAGTAACACTATGAAACTTTCTAAACATAAAAATACACATTTCTGATGTATTTTGATGGAACAATGATATTTATCGTGAACATCCCTGAAGCTGTTGTTGCTCAGCAATGTCCCGAGGCCGAGAAACTGCACTTTGCATCTTTGTGTTCCAGCCTGGAGCATCACTTTACAGCACCGCATCACCCAAGGGCGGCATGGTATCGACTAGAGATGGGTGATCTTTTTGTTTTGAAACAATTCTGTAAGTTTACTTTTTCTTCAATATGATACCAATACTTTTTCCTCCCTGAAAGAAAACCACTCAAAGGAACACAGCATTATTAATTTTGTTGCAAGGGGCAATACGAATAAAACTTTAATACTTGGAACAAATGTTTCTTAAGTAACAATAAAATAAACCAATGAATATATTAAACAAAAATAGATTCTCAGTTCTGATGTCTGACTTAATCATCTGACACAGAATACCTGAAAGAAATACACCACACCTGGACTTTGCTCATAATTTCAATTGTATGTGAAAAAAATTCCAAGTTTTATATTCGCAATACTTGCACTAAATATTCAGTACTTTGAGAAGTATTGAATCTGATACTTTGCTTGGTAGATATTGAAGTATTGACTCCCGGGTATCGATACGCTCATTCCTTAGTATGGACACACTGGCTGTTTTAAGCAGGCACCGTGGCTGATTCAAAGAAATTCAAGAGGACATATGGAGCAGGAGAGAGAGAGAGAGAGGAAGAGAGACGGAGAGAGATAGAGAGAAAGAAAGCAAGAAAGCAAGCAAGAAAGCAAGCAAGCAAGCAAGCAAGCAAGCAAGCAAGCAAGAAAGCAAGCAAGAAAGAAAGCAAGAAAGAAAGCAAGAAAGCAAGAAAGCAAGAAAGAAAGAAAGAAAGAAAGAAAGCAAGAAAGAAAGCAAGAAAGCAAGAAAGAAAGAAAGAAAGAAAGAAAGAAAGAAAGCAAGAAAGAAAGCAAGAAAGCAAGAAAGAAAGAAAGAAAGAAAGAAAGAAAGAAAGAAAGAAAGAAAGAAAGAAAGAAAGAAAGAAAGAAAGAAAGAAAGAATGAAAGAATGAAAGAATGAATGAATGAAAGAATGAATGAATGAATGAATGAATGAATGAAAGAAAGAAAGAAACATAACTGTCATGCTTCTTTAAAAGTCTAAAATATATTTTTTTCTTTCATTACACGGTATGAACTCAAGTTCATGGGAAGTCGATGGTAACAAAATCTATCAGTTGCGCACTTTTGTATCTCTTCTAAACTTGTGGTTGTGCTGCATTCTTGACTAGGTCTTTCTTGGAAAAGATATTTCTAATCCAATGAAGTTTTATCTGACTTAATAAAGTAGAAATAAAAAATGACTAACGGCGTTACATAAAAACAAAAAAAAGTTCATGTCAATTCACATTGACATGAACTAGGGAGTAAACATTACCATCTACCACCACCAGAGGGCGCTCTAGGCTTGTGAAACTATTCTGCTTCAAGGGCAAAAATCCCAAAACAGCCTTATCTCAGCGAGAGTTGCTCATTTTGGACATCTGGCTGTTCTCCCTGTGCACTGGAACAAATCCTCAAACATGTTTATCCTTATTTATGATGCTCATGCTCATTTACAGGCATTAACTTTGGAGTCGGAGTGATTAGGAAATTTTCACAGGAACAAATAGGATATAAAAAAAATCCTAAAATCATCCTATTTTAAATAAACAATTTATAGTCTAGTGCGCTTTCAGTTCGTTTCCTCTTGATGCTTTTTTTTTTTTTTTTACTGATGCAACTTTTACTCTTGTGGTCTGGAAAATACGGTATGTGGAAAGGATCATGAAAGATGAACACTTAATGAACTAATGTTCATATAAGGGAGACAACTGAAGGACGATTCTCTTTCATTAACTTGTGTTACAACCGCAAACCGATTAGATTACCGTAAATTCCATTATTGTGGTTTCATTTACAATGATGTGTTAAAATAGTGCTGGGAAATCATAACTACCTTTCTATGAAGCCAACTGAGCCGAGTAGCTAGCTTCAATTACTCTGTAAATGATTACTTACAAGGTAAATTTCTTATTTACCTTGTAATATCCCCACCATTTATACTTAAAAAAACGAGTGGGACAATTAAATAAAGGTGCTTCAAAGTGGGGCAACTTTTGGAGATAAGCCCCAAATGTGACCTAATGACAAAACATCAGCAACAAAAATGTCTCCAGGGGTGGAGATAATCTTCTGAAACAGCTCTGGTTCAGACTCAAAGGGACAATTCCTAAAATATCTTTGTTCCTACTTAAAATCCCTTGAGCCTCTTGTGGAGGTTTTGTTTTACTCCCATGTATGCTGATAACCACACCCTGTGAGCTCCTGATTTTAGCTTCTCTGACTTTTATGTCAATTCTGCTAGAAGGAAGATTTAGTTGAATAGATGAGAATAATTTGTGTTTACCACAAGGTCCAGCAGGTCGTTGGTCGTGTCTCTGCGCTGGCGTTTGGATTTGGCTCTGGGCTGCGAAGACGGCGCTTCTAGGATCAACTTATCATCCTGTACAGAGAGGACGGAAAGAGGAAATGAAAAAGTCAAACAGATAAACCAAACCAGCTAAGATTGATGCAAAAAAAAAAGTGCACAGTAATATTACGGGTTTTTGTGGTAGAAAGTGTGCCTATGTGCCTTTATCACCATGCAACACCCAATAAAAACATGTTACTTTATCATTTCTGCAACCAGAAGTTAAAACCATCATGTGTTGCATTGACTTTATAAATGTAAGTTGAAGTGGCAAAAGTAAAAAAAAAAAGACACTGAAATATGGAAAACATTTTCATGAAACTTGAGTCTGCAGAGTTTTCCTCTGCTTTGCTCAGAAAGAGAGAACATGAAGGCAAAATATTTATAGACGTGCTTGAACGTCTGGAATCAGAGCTGAAGGTGTAGAAGATTCCTGCTTTTGTCAGATAAGATCTTGGCGGCCGCCGTCACTGAGAGTCCCTGCCTGCACAGATCCCCTTTCATCTGAAAGATGATTGATTTTCAGAGCGCAGATCAAGCTTTAAATGTGGTCGAGTGCTGCGTTTCTGGAAGCCTGTGATTCTGTGGCGTCTGACAGCATCACCTGCCAGACATATTTTAGAAAGGGAATCCAGCTGAACTGACACCGCTGCAGTTTTAGACATGAATGATGCCACTGTCTCACATCCCAACCTTTGAGAAAATGTCAGTATCGGCTCCAAATGTGCAGTGTAAATCCATCATGAGGTCATTACACACCTCCTCAGGTTCTTTTCTTTAACTCTTGGGGCACCTTAGGGGACCAAATCAGTACCTTCTTGCTTTGTCAGTATATTTCATTCAGTTTGAAGGCTAATTGTATGAAACTTGGCCAGGAATTTTCTTTTATTTTCATGTTTATGATAGCAGTAGTAATTTTATTTCTATGGCGTATTTCACAGACAAGGGAACGCCACAAGGTGCTGTACAAAGCAAATAACTGAAATGCAAGAAAATATAATACAATAAATGTAAAATACAATAAAAAAAAACTAAAAAAATACAAGAAATAAGAAGATTTAAGTAAAAATCATCATTGTGAATGGCATCATCAGGGCCAAACACCAGCACCTCAGCTTTATTTGAGTTTAACTGCAGGGAGTTTGCAGTGAGCCATTGTTTAATTTGCACATGGCAGCTCATTAAGGAGTTCAATTTATGAATCTCAGAGAGCTTAAATGAGCAGTACAGCAGGATATCATCTGCAAATAGGTGGTACAAAATGTCAACAAACTCTCCGATTATGTTTCCTAGGGGGAGGAACATACAGAAGAAACAAAACTGGGCCTAAAACAGAACCCTGAGGTACTCCACACAGCGAATCCGCAGACACGAACTGGTTTGCTGAAACACTAAAACTCCTACCTGACAGAACTGAAGCGAACCATGACAGAACAGGTCCTGACATTCCAACTAATTCTTTTTAACAAAAGTTCATTCCCAGTGTCAAATGCCGAAGAGACACCCAACAAGACTAAAACAGTGCATTTCTCAGAGTCCACAGACATAATGTCCAATCCATTATCACTTTTATTACAAGATGCTTAGATCAGGAGATATAAAATTTACCGACACCCTTTCACCTAAGGACCAAATCGGTCCCACTGACTCCCATTATAACATACTTTTTATTCACTGTTATTCTGACATACGATAGTGGTTTCCCATAAATGTCCAGCAGATCTAAACCTTTGCCTTCAAAGTACAGGAAAAATAGGTTTTAGGTCAGATGACCCCCCCCCCCCCCTCAACCCACCAGAGTCAGCAGAGTTTTACAACAGAGTTTCAATGGAGGCCAGTTATTCTTGAAAAATGCATGGTAGTAAAAACGCTGAAAACCATGCAAATGGTCTTGATGTGTTGGGACACACATAAAAGAGTGGTGTGAATGTGGTTGAAAGTATATTTTGTGTGTATGTGTGTTAGGGAATCCCCAAAACTCACCACTGATTTTCCCTTTCCACGGGGAATTTTTTTTTTTATTCTTTTTTATATTTTCTTATTCCTTCTCGATATAGATACTTACCCTTATCTTTCCCCCTATTTTTAAATTTGAATAACAAAAGGACAAATATGATCTCATTGACTACCTTTATGACCACTTATTATGGATATACTGTTATCCTGATATATCTGTAGTTTTCCCATAAATTCCCAATAAAACTAAGCTTCTGCCTCATTCAAATAAAACGGTGTTTTTTTTTTTTTTTTTTTTAACAAAAAGGACATAAAAACATATAATAAAAAAAAGATAAACTTTATATTTATGATTAGATCTGAAGTTGTTCAAAATACTTTAATGATGTATTTACCTGCAGTATGTTTACGTGACAGGAGGCATCTCCAACAAACGCCTGGGCCTCGTTTGCCGTCATCCCCTTGGAGAAACCTCGACCCTGATGAAGGAAAGACAAAGAAAGACAACTTAACGGATGGAAGAGGAGACAGAGACTTATCAAGTTCAGATTTAACCATCGATTCTCACAGTCACGATGATGATGCTGGTCTCCGTGATGATGTTCTTGTCCAGCTTGTTGAAGGTGGGATCAGGGTGGTAGACAAAGTTCTTCAGCTCCTCGACCACATTGTCCAGATGGAGGGTCATTCTGAGAGACTGGAGGTCGGGGAACTTTACTTCTGGCGAGTCAAACTGCAGGGTAGTATCGTTCTTAGTGACGGCCCTCACATCAAACTGAAGGAGACAAAATTAGAAAAAACAAATCATTTAAACTGGGAAAAGCAAATATATTTGTATGAAAGATCATTGGCTAAAATCACTGAGTTTACAATTACCATTACTCCATACTGCCATCACCAAATGAATAAAATAAAATAAGCAGACAAAACGAAAGATAAAGAAAAACAATACAAACTAACAAAATAAAAAAAAAAAATGATAAACAGGAAATTGATAAAAAAAGAAAATAATAAATAAAAAGAGAAACAAACAAAAATTAAATAAAATATAAAATAAAAAAATACAATAAAACAAATTTTTATAAAAAAATTAATATAAAAAAAAAATAAGAAAAAAATAGATAAAATAAATTAAACATGATGAAAAAAAATAAGAAAAAGCAACACAAAAAGCTAAAAAGAAAGAAATAAAAACAACCATAAAGTTAAATAAAATAGAAAAACATACAACAAAGTGGAATCAAATTGAAAAAAAAAAAAATCATAAAGTAAATAAATAAAAAAAAGAAAGACGAAAGAAAATAAAATGAAATAAGAAAATGAAATAAAATCGAATCCCTGTAAGGACGTAGTGTAATTTCTCCCCTTAAACCTGAATTCTCTCTCGCAGGTAGAACGTCTTATTTCCTCCTCTTTTCTCTCAGCGTCACTCCTCCCAGAGTTTCTTGTTCTTGCTGAACCAGACAGGAACTTCTGATAAAGTGACAACAGAACGACTTCACCTCCTCTTCCTCACTGCGAGCCCTTTATGACAGACTGTCACTCGACGCTTCTCAGCAGTGAAGGAAAGCGTCGCCCACTCCTCTCCACTGGTTCAGAGAGACATACTGGCAGCAGGATTCCCACACTTTAGATATTTAAAAATTCTAGGTTTTCCATTTTTAAATCAGTTGTCATTTTTGACAACTGACCACCAATGTTTACTGTGGACGTTCATTCAATTGCTCTGAAACCCATTTGTGACCATGCTGCCTGATATTTGCCACAGGACTGCAGCAAATATAATAAACCCGACCTCGCATGACCAGATTTCTACCCAAACAGTTCAGAGCATTTTATACAAACAGTAAAGCTCAAACAGGGAAAAACAGGGTCCAGACATCTCTAGCCTAAAACAAAGGTGTGCATTGATATTCATACACCACCTTCATCACTGTCCATTTTTAAGGCTCGCCTATAGTTTTGACACGTTTTGTTTTTGTCAGATTAATTTATCTTTGCATTATTTTCATATTTTCTTTCCTTGAGTGTCCAAAATAATTAAAAGTGATGAAACTCTTATTTGATGGGTAATGGAAAATAATGTTTCTGTTAAGGAGCAAAACTAACAAGTTCTCCTTTAAAATGTGATGAACAGGGACAGACAGTCCAACATTTTAAACTCAACTCAACTTTATTTTTAGAGCCCTTTAAAACAACCACCCTTTGGAACAAAGTGCTGTACACAACAAGCAAATAGTTAAAAAAAATCTTTAAAAAAACAAATTACTTTAAAAGAAAAAAACAATTAAAAATAAGTAAAAATAATTCTAAATAAATAAAACTAAAAACTAAAACAAAACACTTAAACAGAGACGCTCATGCTGTGTTGAAAGCCAAAGAATGAAAATTGGTTTTAAGACGAGTTTTAAAAATGGACAGTGATGAGGATTGTCTAATTGGGAGGGGGAGCTCATTCCACAGTTTTGGAGCAGCAACTGAAAAAGCGCTGTCCCCTCTGAGCTTCCGTCCGGACCTTGGTACCTCCAGGAGCTGCAGGTCAGCTGACCTGAGGCACCGAGCAGGGATGTAGGGGTGGAGACGCTCAGAGAGGTAAGGAGGTGTCAAACCATTTAAAGATTTAAAAACCAATAAAAGAATCTTAAAATGAACTGGCTAACCCCAAAATAAAGTGCATTACAGCAATCCAGCCGAGATGTAACAAAGGCATGAATTACGGTTTGAAAGTGCTGTTGTGCAAGGAAAGGTTTGACTATAGCCAGCTGTCTGATGCGGTAAAAGCGAATCCAATTTAAAATCACTGTCCATCTTAAAACCCAAGTTTGAGACTACTGGCTTAAAAAAAAAAACAACTAAAAAAACCCAGTGAAAAGTCTCAAATCAACAGGGGACCAAACACCATCACTTCAGTTTTTTTCTCGTTGAGATGTAAAAAGTTAAAAGCCAAACAGGTTTTAATGTCACCAAAACATGCCAGTAGTGGGGCAAGGGAGAAGGAATCCTTCTTTTTAATAGGCAAATACTGTATATCTGACTATTGTAAGCGTAGAAATGATAAAAGATGCCATGCCTTCTCAGGATGGATCCCAGGGGCAGTAAGTACAAAGAAAAAAGCAGGGGTCCTAACACGAAACCCTGTGGAACCCCATAAGGAGGAGGAGCGGAGCTGGATTCATAGTTTCCAAGGCTCACCTAACACAGTAAAACACACTGTCTTACCTTTGCAGATGAGTTGTTGTGTGAAAACTCGTCAGAGAAGGGCTGGACGTACATCATGGCGGACTGGATCAGATCAAACCCACTTCCCGTCACCACAATCCTTCGACCGCCGCTAGGGGTGGACATGATTCATTTATGCACAGTTTTCTCAGTTCCTTCCTTTTTAACTCACTGGCTGCCTTTCACGTCTATAATGTTAATTCAAATCCAAATTAGTTGCGTAAGCGAAGCAGAAGTGGATGGATAGAGGGAAGGAAGAGGGAGGGATAGAAAGACAGACGTTTTTGTCAAACGTTACGTTATGAAACAAACTTGTTGTGGCTTATACAGCTAGTGAATAATTATTTTCCCACCAAAACTCTTTTCTCAGTGTTGTTTTTGATGTTTCATAGAAGTAAACAGCTGTTCAGATGTTGGAGGCGTCACTAAAGAAAAAAAAAATTGCATCAAGTTCACTTTTCCACTTAAAGCTAATTGCTGCATAAAAAAACTTGTTTTCTCAGCTTTTTGGTCAAAAACAGGTATTTTTGCTGCAACTACCCCATGTTCTACTGCAGATTACTAAAGAACGGAAAAAGCTAGAGACAGACATTTTTTTCTGATGAAAGAACAGAGTCTAAGGTTTTCTTTGGTAGATTTGGTGTTTACATATTCATAGTAGACAATATTCTGTGGCTCTCCAAAAATCAGTGAAAATGCCTAAAAAATCCTGGCAACATGGAGCGCTCTGCTCTGAAAACATCTGGCAGTCAGTAAGTTAAAGTGGTAGCTGTGTAACTTTTGACCCAAACATTAGCCTAATGTAAGTAATAATAGATGATTTCTTAGGCCAATATGCAGCACTTGATGCATGTCGGTGCTCTGAGGGGGGTTGCCCTCAAAAACCAGACATTGTAACTTTGCAGGAGTGGATCCGTCTCTCATTGGATCATGTGACCTGGAGTGCTTTGCTTTATGGCTCCATGACTTCACTATCAGCTGATCAAAGTGGTCTAAAAACATGATTCCAAGACACATATAGAGACTGTTAAATTTTGTGACAGTTATGTGGTCTGTGGGAAGTTACAGGTTTAGTGCCCCCAGTGGCCAAAAATTACACAGTATCCCTTTAATGATTCAAATAAATCTAGGAGGAAAAGAATTTTTTCTGTTGTTGTATTTGATGTGAAGAAGTTTGCATTTCCTTTTCTGGTGTTGGCACTCCAACATCCTTCAGATATTAGTCTTATATTACCGTAAATCACAACATTAAAGGTTTCTGTCCATTTTAAGATAGAAAGATGTATTTATACATCACACAGTAACAAATCTTAAACAATCAAAACAGACATAAGGACTGCACTTAATTTAACAAATAGAAAAATAAATGAAGTCTCCTAAATCATATTTATTTTCATCTACTTATATTTCATAAACACCATGTTTATAGACCAGGAGCCAGTTTAAAGTGAATCTAAAGACAAGGTCGCCTGTTTCTTGAAGATAAAATCAACTAAAAGAAACATTTAATAAAGGAAAACTTTAATTTAAGCCTTAAATTCAGTTGAAGCATCAAACTAAACCACCATGTAAAAACAAACTCACCACACGAAGCTGGCTTTGGGGTTGTAATCTGTGACCTTGGGGTTTTCATAGTACTGGAAGGCAGCTTCCACGTCCTTGGAGGTGCTGTTCCCGTACCACACTGTGACTTTTAACGGGTCTGAGGGCACCTTCTGCGCACGATACCTGCCGGTCTTGCAGGTTATAATTTCACCGAATGAGAGGCTGAAGAAGAGCGAGAAAATCTGTCAAAGTTCCGGAGTGCTGCCTCATATTCAACTAAAAATATGGTGAAAATATCTGCTCACACTTCACAGGGAATATTTCCGACAGAGACGCTGATGTCGTCTTTTGTCGCTGTGTCTAAGCTGTTCCCTTTGATGGTGATCACAGCTCCTCCGGCTGCAGGGCCCTTCGACGGTGTGACAGATTTTGGTTCGGGGTCCTGAACGGAAAACAGGAAATCAGTCATTTAGTCTCTCTGATGCAGTTTGCTAAGAGGGCAACGAACATTTTTTAAGGCATAAGCTTTTAAGTTTGTGCATAGATGAAGACACTAGAAGCTGGAATGCACCAGCTGGTTGGTTTCCTGTTTATACTGGGCGGTTTGGATCAGTGCTGAACAGATACTGTACACTATACTGCCAAAAGTATTCGCTCACCCATCTGTGTTTGGGAACAACAGCAACTCAGCCACGAAGTGGTCGACCACGTAATCTGACAGCGCGGGGTCCGGCGAGGTGCGAACTTTCTGCAGAGTTAATCCCTACAGACCTCCAAACTTCATGTGACCTTCAGGTCAGCTCAAGAACAGTGACAGAGAGCTTCAGTGAATGGGTTTCCATGGTGACCAGCTGCATCCATCCATACATCAAGTGCAATGTAAAGCGTGGATGCAGTGGTGTAAAGCAGCCGCCACTGGACTCTGGAGCAGTGGAGGAGTTCTCTGGAGTGATGAATCGTGCTTCTCCATCTGGCAATCTGATGGACAAGTCTGGGTTTGGCGGTTGCCAGGACAACAGTGCTTGTCTGACTGCACTGTGCCAAGTGTAAAGTTTGGTGGAGGAGGGATTATGGTGTGGGGGTGTTTTTCAGGAGCTGGGCTTGGCCCGTTAGTTCCAGTGTAAGGAACTCTGAATGTTTCAGCATACCAAGACATTCTGGACAATTCCATGCTCCCAACTTTGTGGGACCAGTTTGGAGCTGGCCCCTTCCTCTCCCAACATGACTGTGCACCAGTGCACAAAGCAGGTCCATAAAGACCTGGATGCAGAGTCTGGTGTGGAGGAACTGGACTGGCCTGCACAGAGTCCAGACCTCAACCTTACAGAACACCTTTGGGATAAATTAGAGCAGAGACTGAGAGCCAGGCCTTCTGGTCCAACATCAGTGTGACCTCACCAATGCGTTTCTGGAAGAATGGTCAAAGATTCCCATAAACACTCTCCTAAACCTTGTGGACAGTTTTCCCAGAAGAGTTGAAGCTATTCTAGCTGCAAAGGTGGACCAACGTCATACTGAACACTATGGATTAGGAATGGATATCACATACAGTAAAGCTCATATGTGAATCATGGAAGGTGAGTAACTACTTTTGGCAATATAGTGTATTACATTTCATTTGCATAAAAGAACACATCAGCATCAGTCTGTATGAAGAATAATGACCCAGTCCCCGAGAGAGAGCAGCTACAGTCGTTTGGAGAAAAAAATCTGAATTTAAGGGGAGGGTTACGGAATAAGTGCAGCTTGTGCTTAAATATTTGACTTGTTGGCTTCTCAGATTTGTTCCTGCTGTTTTGGATTTGAGAGCTGCAAACATAAAAATAAACATCCCCAAAGAGAGACAAACTCAGAACAACTCCTGGTTGTCTGCTCGTCACAAACACAACAGAGCAGAACGCAGGAGGTGGTCGACACTGCAATATGTTTTGGGTGAGTCAGACAAGCTGCAGACACTTATGTGTTCAGGATCTGACATATAAAACAAACTGATCCTAACACAGGCATCTACTTTAGAAAGTCTAAAAAACAGCGAACCAGAAGGCAGACTAAAAGGGAAGAACAAACCTGTGGTCTTAACCATCTGTTAGAGACTGGAGAAGTTAAAAGATTAGTTATCTGTGAAGATTATTTGCATCTAGAAACAGAAACGGCAGGAACACTTCCAAAAAAGGGCAAAAACTACCATAAAGTAAAATAATGTAATGTACTAATGTACATGAAAACCTGTAGGAGGAGACATAACAGAATTAATCTGTTTACAAACATAATTCTCTGATACAATGCTTAAAAGTTTCCCAGACCGTATTTTCAACCATGCCTTCGCACTTAAATCTGACTGGACAGTCAATGATAATTCAAAATGTCCAATCAGAGGGCAGATGGCCTTGTTGCCTTCAACTCTGTTGCAGGTCTTAAAGGCCCGATCTCAATTCTCCCCCTGAGCCCTTCCCCTTCGTTTTGGTCGTTCATATGTAGGGGTAGGGGTGTCTCAGTCCTGTTAGGACAGAGGGGTAGGGGCAAGTGGTGGGAGAATATACCCCTTCAAATGAAGGGTTTTCCAATATTCACTTGCAACAATGGGGTATGACAAATATGACAATCACTGGCAAGATGGCTGCTTCAGAGTCCCAAAAAATACACAAATGTAAATATTTTCTCCATAGATAGTTTAAAAATGTATGAAAAGCATTGTATTGTCTAAATTAATGTGGTTTAAACATCTATTGGTCATTTTCTTTGTAAAATGCACATAAAAAAAATGCTAGTATTACACTAAAGTTTCAGCAACAGTAACGCTACCAGGCTGAAAACCAGCGGTGCTCTGTGGCAGCCCTGATAATCTACAGTGATAGATGGTAAAAAAAACAAAAACAACTTCTGCTACATCGCTGCTGTCTTCCGTTATATGGAGGGCGTCATGGGATACAACACAAGTGGGAACGTCATGCACAGCTCGACCTCGCTTGGTAAAGGCAGTCCACAGTCTATATATATATATATATATATATATATATATTCACACGTGTGTGTGTGTGTGCGTCTGTGTTTATATACACATACATACAATTGTGTGAAAAAGTGTTTGCCTTCTTCCTGATTTCTTACTTTTTTGCATGTTTGTCACACTTAAATGTTTCAGATCATCAAACAAATTTAAATGTGAGACAAAGATAACACAAGTAAACACAAAATGCAGTTTTTAAACGGAGTTTAAATGGGGGGGGGTCACTTTTTTACATAGGGCCAAGGAGGTTTGGATCCCCCCCCCCACACACACACACTAATAAAAATCTTCATTTAAAAATGTGTGTTATCTTTGTCTTACATTTAAATTTGTTTGATTATCTGAAACATTGAAGACAAACATGCAAAAAAGTAAGAAATCAGAAAGGAGGCAAACACTTTTTCACACAACTGTACATATATATACTGTATGTGTATGTGTATATATATATATATTCATACATGCATACATTAATCTTAATAATGAAGTATCACTTGCAAAAAAGCATTTGGACATGTAAAAACTTGCTGTTGGGAAACAACAAAAACAGCTTAAAATCAGTCAAAGTGGCCACATCTGTGAGCATCTTGAGGCCTAGTCACCCTGCACCTACAACGAAATGTGAAATTCCCCTTTAAATGACTTGAAAATGACTGAATTGTGAAGATAGTTTTGACAGTAAGTTGAATCATGAACGCAGCAGCTCGGAGTTGTTTTTACAGTCAGAGACAAACCGCTGCCGGCATAAATGAGTTATTTGGGTCTCAGCAGTTCGCAGTAATTAGCTTTTTGTCACCTCAATACAAACAAGCACCATCAACAGCACTATTCAAATCATCTGACTGAGCCTAGTTTGAGAAACAGAACAGCTCAGCAGGTGAGGCTTCCTCTGATCAGATTCATTTCTCCGTTTGTGGTACGCGGTGAGAAAAAGCTGCTGGAGTTTGAATGGAGTTCTGCGCAGCGGTGCATTTGTATGCGAGGGATATTTTTATGCGCTGCTGCTTCTTTAGGGAAGCAGATTTCCCTGCACCGCAGAGGGAAGCTTTCACTTTGTCACAAACCTTTTAATGTTTCTGGGATTTGATCTGCGGGGTCTGAAGTAGCGGTGACATGCAATCTTCTGTATTGCCTCAGAAACGTTGATGGGGTGCGCATGCGGTGTCAGCCGCTTTCAGGATGCCAGATTTAACCGTTTTTATAAACTCCCCGACAGCTGAACCAAAATTATTAGAATTAGAGTCGGTGTTCCTGATGGAAAGAAGGCTGGGAAAGTTAAACTACTGTCTAAATGCAGCTCGGCAGCACGATGAAACAAGTCAAGTAAAATCTGGGATAAACAAGGCGAGAGGATCCACTCTGTACAGCTGAAACTAAGCTATTTCCACCGCCAATAAAGAGTGTAAATTCAAGCATTCAGGTCCAGTACAGTTACACTGTCCCCGTCACTGAGGTGTCCTGCAGGGTCACCACCACCACGACGCTCAGAGACTCAACAAAGGACTGTGAACACCACTGAGGTCAAACGTGCCGCTGCAGTCACACGTCCAAACCCTGAGGAGGAAGCCTTGTCCAAAGGCCATCCGACACCTCAACACACACAAATAAACTTTACTCCACAAAATGTTTGAAGTACATCATTCTACAAAGAGACAGATTATTCACAAGTGGAAAAAAGTTCAAGAGGACTGACAACCGTCCAGAGACTGGATGTCCAAGATCGACCGTGCGCTGTTTCAGTTGCATCACTGTCATTAAAAAAAACAAAATAATCAATTAAACACCAGCCAAAACGCTTCATACACTTTTTTTTTTTTTTTTTTTGGTGGGGGGGATGTCCCCCCTCTCTTTTTGCCCCCCGCCCCTTTTGGTTTTTTTTCTTACTAATATTAATATTTATAGGAAATGAAATATACGCACTTATGCCATAAAAGTTCTCAGATAAGACCGGGGTGTAGCATAACTGCACCTATCCGCACAAATTCTCATTAAATAGAATAATGCAGTCATTAAAGGTTGGATATGAAACACGGACAGAACAGCGACATCACGTGTGTCTGTGTTGTAGTTGCAACAGCAGAAAAACAACTCCAGCCGCGTGGTTGCCAGAATCGCTGCTGATACAACAAGTGACCAACAGCCTGCAGCAAGTCCATTATTTATTTTCAAGCTAAATATAATTTCTCATGGAAATGCTGTACATTCATTCTGCACCCCTCCAAACGCCTCATGGAGGTATGATTTTTCTTTTAAAATATAGCTTTTAATCAAAATGTTCCATAAAGGTAGAGTCCAGAGTCCCCCCACCGTTTCTGTTGGTAAACCTCACTTCAAACCGACAGCTCCTCCCCACATCGCTCTTCAGCCTATTCAGCTTCAAGCCTCTCCTTCAAGCTCGGAGGCAGGAAAAAGCCAAACCAACATCAACCCTGGTCTATCTAAAGCTCTTACCGCAGATAACTTGCTTTTCTTCTCTGTGTCCACCATTTTTAAACATTTTTTTTCCATCGAGAGTTCGAGTGACTGGCGTCTGCTCCAATCATAAGCTTATTACCAAACAGCGTCATGCCCTTTGCTCTGTCATTGGCTGGTGACATATAGAGAAATCTCCGACCAAAAACGTCCCAACTGCACCAAAACAAAGGGAAAAAGCTAATTCCAGACAGGAGGAAGAGCTGCACTTGCACAAGTCTCATGTTGATTTTCAGGGGGAAACCTCCGGACTTTACCTTTAGGTTAAATCAAATTATATCCAACTTTATTTTACTCAAAAATATAATGAATATGACGCAAAATCCCACTAAGATCACCAATTAACCCGTTTTAATATCAGCATCTTAACAGCCTGGTTTAAGAAAAAAAAAAGAAAAGAAAATAGTTGGGCATCGTTCGGGTCGAACCTGAGAGCTCTGAAAATCTGTTGGGCCGGGCCAGGCCAGGCTCGGGCCGGCCCAAATATTAGGCACGCGCAGGGCACTATGTCGTTTATCTCATAGGGATGGGCAATATGTTATCGTGTGCGATATATCGTCAAAAAAATTCCCCATGGTAATAATTTGTCATTTCAGAATAATAATGATAAATTCAATTTATCAGGTTGTAATTACAGTTATTTATATATAGTTAATTTTGCTGTTTGCACTGTTTGAAAAAATGTAATTTTGTTCTCATATTTCAGACATGTTTGTTTGTTGTCACTATTAGTTTGCAGTTTGGGTGTACTACTTGAACTTAACTGATGTAGTTTAGGGCCTTCTATTGTGATTTTAGGGCTCTCAAGGCAGAATTTTGTGAGATTTATAATGATGGTAATCATTTTATAATGATGAGGCTGATATTTTTTATCGTCATCTTTCATTGTCATGATAAAAAAACAGAAATTATCGCCCAAAGTTGCTTTGAATTTACATGAAAATTCAGACATGAAGACCCCATGTGTGTGTTTCTCTTTGTGGGGATGGTATTTGAGTACTCACCCGATATGTGAAGAAGACCTGAGATACACCTTTTCTTCCTCCCTCTACTTCTATCTCCACTGCTCCTCTGTTTTGTGGTTCTAACGGGAGGTCGTACGGAGGGACTTGCTTTGCTGGGCCGATCCTACAGACCACACTGTGGACAGAGACAAAGTCAACAATAACCTTTAATTATAAACTAGAAAAATCACAAACATCATGAATATGTACAAACAGAGTGAGAAAATAAGTTATAATGAGTGTACTTGATGTGACAAGGAGTCTGTTGAGTTGGCCGAGTATTGTAAATTACATAACAGGCAACCTGATGTTTATATAATTATGCAATAAATCTCATTAGAAGGCTAACTCCTTAAAAGATCAAAGCCTTCACAGAAGCCTCATTAAAAAAAATCTTACACTTAAAAACACTCCTCTTGAAAAAAAAATCTGCAAATCCTCCAAGATAACAAGCAGCACTGGCAGGAGAGAGAGGAGATATTTGTTTACCGGGGTGTTAAGAGCAGAGCTACTGTCCTTACCTGGTAGAGACGGAGTATCTGTCCTCCAGGTGTTTGCAGTCCACCCCGGCCACTGTGATCTTTTTGATGTCCTCCTTCTTTATTCCCATGTTGGAGCCTTTGATGGTCACAGCGATCTCACCGTTCAGAGGGCCGTAGCGAGGGATAATCTGCAGGAGGAAGAAGAGACAGAGCAGTGATTTAATAAAGGTGTAATACTGAAACTGACTTTTAAAAATCACGGGCTGTTGTTTGAGGTGAGACAGACTTCAACTTCAAGATCACCTAGTGGTAAAGATGAGGGGTGTAACAAGACATTGAGCTACTGTATATCGATACATCGCTATATATCGATTTATCGATCCAAAATCGGCCCCAAAAAATTTATATCAAACCCACTTTTAATGTGAAAATGGCTTTATTTAAGTTCCTTTGGCACGTTTTCCACCCGAGTGGGGATTGTCATGTTTATACTTGTGCAGTGGACAGATAAGACACAGGGAGATCGTCCTGATTATGCACTTTAAAGTCCGAGCTTACATTTATGTTAACAAAACAATAACCTTGTCTATTACTGGTAATATTGTTTCATATCAATCTGTGGATCCCAAATCAAATTGAAGCAAAATCGTATCGTGACTGAATTTGAGATATCGACAAACAACAAATTGCTATCCACTGCATCGATGTATCGTATCGTGATCAAACCAGTGACTTACAGCTCTAATAAAGATGAACATAGAAAAGACTTTAAACGCCAAGCACAAATGTGAGTATACGGTGGCCATATGCGGCCAAAATTCTTCCAGGTATAAACATGTTTTCATCTGTGAGTAGATCCAGTAGCATAACTACTTCAGCAGTAAGTTCATGTGTACTGTCATCTTCTATCACAGGATGTGTCTTTCCCAAAGACCAGGGACCATGAAATCTGGACCTCTTGGGCCACTGTCCACAAGGTGTTCAAGGAGCCCCCGTGCCAACACACCTGACTCAAATTACTCATTGTGCAGAACTTCATTGGTCGTTAAATCCTTCCGGGCTCTGGCCGAAGAGGTCCAGATTTGGTGATCCCTGCCACAGACTGTTTAAACACTGGACAAACCCTTTGCAACACCATCCAATATTTCGGACCTAAATTGAAGCTCGTTGGGTAGATCCAGGCGTCACCATCTTGGCAGCATTGTGCGCCTTTTAACTCCCGGAAAATACAAAAATGGGCAAAGAGGTGGGGCTGAGAGGGGGGCTCTGAGCGTCGGGCAAATGATAGATTACCAATGAACCCTAAGCTACCTGTAGCTAAGACCTAGCCAAGCGGAGTTAATGGAAGTGGATGGACTAGAACTAATGTGCGCTGTAAGCCGGCTAAAAACCGTGATTTTGCTACTCTGCTACAGGTTGAGACATTCCTGGGAGCGAGCAGGGAGCTAGCCACTAGCCACCAGCGCTAGCACTGACAGCTATCCCTTTCCCACTGGCCAAAAAAATCCATTTAAACACATGAACAATCGGCTTTTAATAGCAGTGGGACGGGGTCACTGACCCGCATCGACCCGCCATCCCCGGCTTGCGGTGCAAATTTACGTGATGATGTTTGGTCGTATGTGCCTACGTCATGACATTGCACCAGTCGCGTCTCATATAACGTACCAAAACAACTCTGCTTCGCCCACAAATTCACGTCAATAATCACTCGCTGGTTTTTGTCCATTCTGAGGACGGACAAAGGTGCAACAGGAAAGCACATTGACTACGGCCTAAATCGTTCTCTATTGTTCCCTTTACTGGTTTCTGTCGCACGATTGACATCATCGACACAAACCCAGCGTGATGGCGTCACTAGACATGCAGCGGTGGGGACAAAAGCTACACAGCTTGCCAGTGGGGGATCAGACCCGGCTGTTTTTTACCAAGCGGAAAGTAGCCAAATGACAATTGTAAGTGGGCTGACCCATGTTGGGAAAACATGTGAAGCCGCTAATTTCTGTGGGAAAGTGGCTAGCTGTAACATGAAGGTAAACTTGACTTATTAAACCTAAAATGATTTTTTGAACCAGGCTGTAAACATGTTTGTTTCTGCTGTGAAATTGGTCTTTTTAACGTGGGAATCTGTGGGGATTGACTCCCTTTTGCAGCCAGCCCCTAGTGGACGAAGGGTGAACTACATTTTTTCCTCTTCCAGTTTGGCTTTACTTTTCTCCACAGAGTTTGGTCTTTTCACATGGTTGTTTAAGAAAAGCTACTTATTGCATTAGCTGGGATTAAATAACTTGTTGCAGCTGAAAGATAATTTACAATACACTCATTATCCCATAGAAAGCTCATACCTAGTTGCCTTTTTGTTAGTTAAAATAAGATGGTGACTTTTTCCTTTTAAGAGCCAGGCAGTGTATCTTTAATTTGATGCAACTACATGATGGTTAAAATATGACATCCTCCTACATATATATACTAATGTTTGTTGCTGTTTTGCTTGTTAAAACTTTCCACAGCCTTCTGTGTGGTTCCTGTGGAAATAACGAACAACTTCTGACCTAATCAGCTGCAGCCCAGAGGAAATCAAGACTGGACCTGGAACAAATGACTGATGTTCAAGAGAAAATGGGAAATATATTGAAGTTGTGCAGCCAGAGGACTCACACTGTGAATACAAAGAGGGGAGAAAAGAAAACGTAAAGCTCTGAGGTGCAACAAGCAGAATTGATCTTAAATAGCAGAGTTCAGATAATGAAGAGAAACTTTGCTGCTTATTTAACCCAACACAAACTCTTATTTACAAAAATACTTCAAACTTGTACTGTTTGACAAATTAGCTCAACAGTGTTTTAATGTGTGGATCTCAATGTAAGACGTCATTAATTTGATTAAAACCCTTCAATCAGTGTTCAAAGACAAATCACAGATCAATGAAGGGGGCGTAAATCTATTCACCTAACTCCATGAAAATGTGAGCCTTCAAATTCAGTTTATTAAAAAAAAACAATTTTCATTTTGGAAAGTAGATTTTTAAATTTCAAATATGTTTAAGTGGATTTTACATTCACATAAGTTAGATTTTTTTTTTTGTCAAAAATAGTGACAGAAATTCCACTTTTACAAGCTCAAGGGTCAAGTTTAAAATATTTAAACAAACTGAACATCAAAAAAGATTTTAAACCTATAAACACAATGAAAAAGACAAAAATAGATGGAAAAAAAAGAAGCAGATAATAGGTTTGATATTGTTAAGGATAATGACAGAAGGGACTCAATGATCAAAAGAAATTATGGAGGGTTTTTTCTATTATTCAAAAACTAGTTTTATTACTACAAAACTTGTCATTTCATGTACTTCTTGCATTTAAGATGGAAATTCTGATGAATTTAACTTGTTCAATAAAGTTCTTTGCTTCAGTTAATTAAAGGGATAAGTCACTGAACCATAAAGCAAAGCGCTCCAGGTCACATGATCCAATCAGAGACGGATCCGCTCCTGCAAAGTTACCATGTCTGGTTATTGAGGAGGGCAGCCCCCGTGGAGCACTGACATGTGTGAAATGCTGCATACTGACCCAAGAAATCATCTATTAATACTTACATTAGGATGATGTTTGGGTCAAAAGTTATATGGTGTACCTTTAAAGGGAAAGCAAAATAAAGTGCAGGTACAGGCCTCCACGCACTAGGGGGCGCAGCAGAGAAGCATTTTAATAGCTTTTAATAGGAAGAATAAAAATAACCTTAGTCTTCTTTAATTAAGCCATTAATTATCAAGTGCTTAGCACATTTTTCATTTTTTTATGGGAGTAAAATATTTGTTCTAATAAAATAAATACTGCAGCTAATTAAGATGAATCCTCTAAGGACTTCTGATTTAAATCAGGATTTCATTGCTTTACTAATTTCCCTCATTAATCATAGGAGAAACATGTGGATTTTAACCTTTGGAGACGGTGATTAATAGTCACGCCCACCAAAAAGCCAAAACCAACCCCTTCCTATCATCTAACGCTGCTCATTCTGCCTGTTGGATTCTTGTTATTTTGCACTTGTGGTTCACACTGCGATAGGTTTCAGATGATTCCCGTCCTCAGTCATCCATGTGATTGCTTTCTATGTTTGTCATTTCCCTGTAAGTGCAGCACAGTGTGAGAGTGGCAGCTCGTCTGCAGCTGAACCATTAAAAGCCACAGGATGCAGTTCTGGGTGGTGCTTTAGACATGTTTTAGATGAAGTGTTGTGATTTATGTTGAGAGGCTGCTTCGTGCGACAATGAGCTGAGGAAACAACACACTCCTGTGTTTGTTTGAAATGACTACAGCGGATGAGAGCCGCAACGTTTGGATCCGTGAAGCCACTTTCTGTCATAATCAAAGTTTTAAACAGAACAGGATGAGCTCTGGAGTCTTTTATATAACACGGCTTGTTCCAAAAGCGCTGCAAGTTTGTCATGACTGTCTTATTTGTGTCAAAGCAAACAGATAATGCTGCATTTGTGCAGCTTAATAAATGGAACCGACATCCTTAAAATCTGACCTTTCAGATGGAGAAAACTTAACTGAGACGTTCCTGTTACCATGGAGAAGGATGATGGTTTAAATGTTTCTGTTTCAACGACCACGACACCAGCAAGCCTTCAGACTGCGCCAACCTTTCAACTCCATTTAGAGCGACATAGCTGTGAAGTTGTCGGTGCATCCGGCACATCGTGTGGACAAATGCAGCTTTTAACACCTGATGCGAACATGTTTGCTGTCTGGTCCAATCACGGCTGGACAGCTTGAAATGCAACACCTTTTACTCCAGTACTGCAATCATGAGTCTTTAGCAACCTTTTGTGAACAGATCCAACTTTCTTCCAATCAGCCACAACATTAAAACCACTGACAGTTTAAGGTGAGGATAACAGATGACTATGTTGTTCTTGGGAAAACCTGCATCCCAGCATTCGTATGTAAGTAAAAAAACATATAGCATCCTTCTCTGCTAGATAATTCATTGTATAAAATAGTGTTAAATATGAATTTTAAAAAAAACAATCTAACAGATCAAAACATGACAAAACTGAATCCCAACTATATCCTAAACTGATTTAAAATCAATGGAAGTTCATTTCACAGCTGAGATGTGATGTCTGAACTATTCCCCCCAAAATTTTACATCAGGACTCTGAGACCACCAACAATATCTGCTTACATGGCTTAAAGCATTTCTAGTATGTGGAACAATGCAGACACCTCAACACTTACAGTTTTTTTTAGAATTATATAAAGGAAAAAAAAAATTGGATTAAAAAAAAAAAGATTTGGATTAAAAATACTATTAGATATTGAATTAATCAATACAAATAAATTAAGTAAATGGACGAAATAAATCAATAAATAATAATAAATAATTCACAAAAAATAAAGCAAAAAGATGAAGAAAAATCCATAAATAAAAGTGAATAAATCATTAAATAAAGAAAAGATAAAAATCCATAAATAGTAAATAAATAAATAAAAATTTATAAAGTAAAAAAGATCAAATAAATCCATAAATAAAAGTGAATAAATCAATAAAAATAAACTGAATATGATCAAATAAATCCATAAATAGTAATAGTAAATAAATCAATACAAATAAAGTAAATAAGATAAAGTAAATAAAACACGTCTTTATATATAATAAAGAAATTCCGTTTAAAAAATAGTGTTATATAGCATATTTTCAACAGTAAGCGTTAACCTGTCTGGGCTCTTCATTACTTTTTTCCCCCTTTCAGCTGTAACGCGCAAACTCACAACTTCCTTAGTGTGTGCTTATTAAGATGCTTTGATTTAGCAGATTTTATCCAGAGACATACAGGTGAGCAGCAGAGACATCTCAGCTAAGAAGTTGTATCATGACAGAACCCAACAACCAACTAAAGGAAAAAAGATCGATCGGGAAATCTTCACTCCTGATTCATAAACATGTTTGTGTACTGGGGGGACCACTGCCTGCAGGTTTGAAACGTTTTCCTGCTCCATCACACCTGATTCAAATGAAACAATTTCCTCCACAGCTTTTCCTGAAGCGCTGCACAAACTTATTAATGAGGCATTGATCTGAGCAGCTGAAGCAGAGAAACCTCTAAAACCTGCAGGGTGCTGCAGGCTTAAGCACTAGATGTAAAGATTTTCACATCTCTGCCAAATCTGCTGAAACATGGTATATATTAGAGGTGTGACAAAACACTGATACACTGAAATATCACAATATGCTATGCTGTGATATATCGATGTTAAAAAAAAAACGCTGTATTGATATTTTTCACAAATCGTTAATACAAAATCTAGAGATTTTGTTGTTTTATTTGCAACAGTCCGGCATGTAGAAAAGTCCCTGCTTCAGCACTGATATTTACGTGCAGTCTGCAGGTTCAGGTTAAACTTTACACACAGTTAGAATGTGGGTTCAGGTTTTCATAGATCACCCAGTTATTGAGATCATAATGTACTGACTGAAATGTTTCTTTTTCTTCTGCACTAATATGCAATTTCATATCCTCATATTCTACTTTATTTTACTGTTAAACAAATTTCACTTGTGTGCATTTGTACTATTCCAGCTCACCTATGGTAATATTGTTTTCAAAAGCCCTTCATCTTTATTTTGTTTGCACATCTATTCAGTTGGGTTTCCCAAAGTGAGAAATATTGATGTTCAGGGGGACGATTGTAAATGGTTTTATGAAGAGATCCAAGTGGCAAAGAAACCTGTCCAAGTTTAAGAAACGGGACACGGAACAATAGAATTTCACTGATTTTGACTCATTTTGTTGTTTCAGTCAACTGATGTATACAGTCATCCTCAAAATTATTCATACCCTCACATTAAAGGAGGAAAAAAAATCAGCTGTTAGGGAAATAAGTTGAAATTGAAAAAAGTAATAAAGAATAAAAATACTATGAAACTTGTATTTCAACAGAAATATTATAATACACAAAAAAATAAAACAAGTAAACAAGCATGATGGGGCTCCGAAGCTAAAATTTTGCTGAGCAACACTTTGAGGCAATTATTGCAATCATTTGTTTTCTTTAATGTTCAAAAAAGGGACAGCTTTGTCTTTTTTTTTTTAAATTGTTATTTCCAACCACAATTAAGAAGTAATAATTTATTTCACTAAATCATATTTTTGTAAATTTTTTATGTCTCATTAGTTTTCAAGTTTCTTGTTATTTGAATTACTATTGCGAATTTAGTATTTTTTTTTAATGGAAGGGTATGAATAATTTTGAGGATGACTGTACATAGGTACAGCTTTTATTTCAAGCTGCATTTTAAATTTCTCTCAAGAGCCTAGAATATCGCAATATATTGCAGAGTCAAAATATCGCAATATTGTATCGTATCGTGACCCATGTATCGCGATACAGTACGTATCATATTGTTAAGTCTTTGCAAATATCCACACCGAGTATATTTAATACGGAATATACAGTTGTCCTCAAAATTATTCATACTCTCCAATTAAAGATGGAAAAAAAAATCAGCTGTCAGTGAAATAAGTTGAAACTGACAAAAGTAATAATAAATGAAAATTTTTTTGAAAATCATGACACTGATTTTTAATTGTGGTTCAAAAGAAATATAAATAATACACACAAAAAAAAGAAAAAATAAGCAAACTTTTACACCTGTCAACAGGTAGGCTGGTCCACTGTTCATGGGAAAGGGGCTCTAATGTGTCTGGGACCGCTTTGTTTTTCTTTTTTTTAAATGATTTCTAACCACAATTCAAAAGCAATATTTAATTAAATTAAATTATAATTTTTTATAAATTTTTTATCTATTTTTAGTTTCTTTAGTTTCTTGTTTTTTGAATTACTATTGTGAATTTAATTGGAGGCTATAAATAATAGAGGAAAACTGTACATAGGTACAACTTTTATTTCAAGCTGCATTTTAAATTTCTCTCAAGAGCCTAAAATATCGCAATATATCGCAGTATCGCAATACTATATTGTATCGTGACCCATGAATTGTGAAGTCTTTGCAAATACCCACCCCGAGTATATTTAATATGGAATATGGTTTAAACTTGGCTTAAAGTGGCACCAAAAAGAAAGCATCAGTTGATGTTACTATAGTTATGCAGTATTTACTATTATAGAAAATCCAAAAAAGGAAGCTATGACGTACTATATAATAGAAAAATACTACAAGGGTCTTTGCATAAGTATAATAATTATGGATTGTACTGAGGGGACTGGCTATGCGATCACTTACAAGTTACCAGCCAGTATTTAAAATGAACTTTAGAGGCAGTAAATCTGGAGTCCTGCAGCTTCCCCATCAGTCCAAAGATGATTAAATGGATTTTGTATGCAGCAAACCTCCTCCAGGACTGCAGTAGGCCCTGAAAACTACTTTAAAAGAGGACACTACAAAGACTCTGAGGTGTTCATGGCCTCCAAACTCTCAAACTAATCTGAAGAGATCTCAGTCCTAAACCCACAGGGTCCAGAGGATCTATCGATAAAGTCCTGGTTCCAGACACCCCAGGATACCCTGAGGATGTTCTCTGCCCACATCCTGACTGATCTCAGCAATTTTAGAGGCAAAAGAGAGCTGAGGCGGCTGCTTATGATGTTCTGGCTGAAACCAGGTTCACCCCGACAACAAACCCTGGTGCGAGTTTGGATGTTAGCTGCTCTGTTTTCATGGTTTTAAATGAAAATTACTGTGTGGAACATTTCATTCTTTGTAATATCATCTTAGACATCCAGCTGGCTCTAAAACACATCAAAAACCTTTCAGATCATTTCACACTGACACATGAGGAGTGTGGCATCAGTTTTAAGACTCACATCAGAGATTTTGGGGTTGGGGCACTGTGCTGGCTCTGCTGTCGGGCAGAGCTCCCTGTAAACACAAGTCTTTGTGGCTTGGCACCAAACGCACTGGTACTTAGCATCGGCGTGTTTACACAAGCTGCAGTCCTCTCGTCCCACCGAGCAGTTATACAGCACGACTGTCGGAGACGGTGGAGAAAGAAGAGGAGAGGTTAGAGCCAATTACCAACCTGCAGTTGGAAGGGGAAGGAGACGGAGGATCTAAAGCTGTGATAACTTCACTGTGAGAGACACACCAACCTGTCAGAGTGCTGTCAATCTTCTTCTCAGTGCCTCTCTCTTTTATATGGAAGGATATGTTCACTTCCCTCTGCTTGTCGTAGGCAAACTGCAAACACATGAGCAAACAATCATGTTTCCAACACTTTACAGAACGTTGCAGGAGGAAGTCAAGTGGATTTGAGCCAAGACTCATCTCTTCATATCCTGATGTCTCTTCATGGCGTGTACAGGAATAAAAAGCTCCTTAACGAACAAAGCAGTTGTTTAAATGTTATATTGGCCCTGGTTGCATGATGCTTTTCAATTCGGAGTCAATTATTCCAAATTAAATAACTGAGAATTAAATCTTTCTTCTTCGTGTTTACATGGAAATAGCAATTCTGAATTAACCTTTGTATGGAAAACACATTTATTTAACTCTGCTTTAGATCTGGGGATTGGGAAGGGATCTGATTGGACAGGGGTGGATGTGACATATTTACGTTTGTCTACGTCTACCTGGAAGAAAACAAACCCCGGTTCCTGCTCCTTTTTGTTTCAGCTACAACATAGAAAACCACATAATAATACAGATTTTCTCTATATTGTGATTGTAGTTTTGTAGCAGCAGCTTGACATCAACATAAAGTTCTGGCGGCGGGCAAGAATCCAATGCTTGTTTCACGTGTGCTTTGATGTTAACCATTAAAACAGGACAAGGAGAAGAGCATGTGTCGTAAGACTGGAATTATTTAGAGCAGAATTAAAGGTTTACATGATCGAGGAATTGTTTTATTTGGAATTAAAAGTGGAAGAAATCAGCCACTTAGTTCAGAATTGGCGAGCCAGCTGGGTCTCCACGCAGGATGGACAAAATGGACTAAAAAATACATCCCGGTAATTCCTGGAGTTTGTCACAATAATGATAAAAATTATGACAAATAAACACCAATTCAGCGCAAGTTTTTTCAACAACAAATCTGCCACCATAAATAATACTTAAGGGGGCGGTGATCAGCTCAGTTGGTTGAGCAGCCGCCCCATGAACAGAGGCTACAGTTCCTCAGCGCAGTCGGCCCCGGTTCGATTCCCGGTCCAGGTCCCTTTGCTGCATGTCACTCCCCACTCTCTCTGCCCCCTTCCTGTCACTATATATTGTCATATAAAGCTCTCTCCTCCAGCCACAGAACAACATGCACGAGCCACTCCTGTGTTTAGCAGACAGCAGGTACAGATTCTCCATCATGTCACAAACGCAATTAAACGGAATGTCGTCTAAACGTCGCTAAGTGCTCGCAGAACGATTGCTAGTGGCCTGCTGTAAACATGAGACGAGTGCGCGCGGCTTCCAGAACGCAGTATTACTCTCACAGTGCGAACAAACCAAACGCGATTTGGCCGTCGAGGGCGTCAGGTTTACATGCAAAGTCAATGGCCAACACGCATTGAGAAGGCATTTAAAATTATGTGGCGCGTTTTGCGCGTCAAGTTATGAGATTTTGAGCGTTTGACGCGCGTTACGTACGGCAGACACCAGAGTTGGAAGATTTGAACTTTGCCGTCTTGACGCGGGGCATCACCCAATCAGAGCGACTCAATATCATGGCGCAGACACACATTTTCTGACAGGACGGGAAACACCCGGAAGAACCAGAGGAACCTCCTCTCTCTCTGAAGACAGAGGAGGATAAACTGTGATCTGTGTCCGGTCCCGGCTTCTGAATGGTGGTTTTATGACCTGCTGTGCTGATGGGATGTACTGGGCTTATAATGCCGGCCCGCACCGGGACAGCAGGACTTTAAACTGGACCGGATCAGACGGCTGAAAGTGCCCCTCACGTTTGACTTCTTAGCGACCCAGCGTCCAACTTTGGGCGTCAGGTGCGTTTTTAACGCCCAAATCGCGTTTGGTGTGTACGCAGCGTCACCAACCAATCAGTCTCATTGATCAGTTTCGCCTGTTATCCGTTGAATTGACCATCAATCACTCTTACTACGGTAGTAACAGTGATTGACGAGGCAATAGAAAAGTGAAAAAGTAATGCAGAGATGATTGGTGGATGTTTTTTCAGCCCTATTACTTTCACAGCTGATGCATATGAATATATTTAAAGCTTTTAATTAATCATAGCATATGGGGTAATGAACCCAATTTTACCGATATTGCAAAAAATGTTGAAAGAAGCATCTTTTACAACGCCTTTAACAGAGAAAGTGAGCAAATCCTGTTTCTCTTAGAAGCAAATCTGAACTTCAGGAGCACATCAAGTCAAATATTACAATTATAGTCTTGTTTTGGCAAAAACTTGTGAGAAAGGAACCATTATTCTAGATATGATAATCATTTTTATCATATTAGAACTTGTCTAGTTTCGCTTTGTTTAATTACAACCCTTTGAGACAAGGTGGTTTCTGTCGTGCCTGATCACACTGATGCCTGACTACTGCTGTTCACTTTCTACACACTTAAGCAAATATAACTCTTCCAGCCTTGCGTTGACTCAGACCGCAGCTGCCAGACTTCCCAGCAACTGCACCAGGAGATAACACTTCACCCCAATTTCAGCTCCCCTTCACTGCTTACCTGTGTGCTTTAAGACTCTACTTATTACTTTTAAAGCACATCGGGGACCGGTGGCTGGATATGTCACTGTGTGCAGCTCCGTACGAGCCTGGGTGGGTGTACCCTGAGACTCTCTGGTGGGCCGCATGTCTAGACTGAATGGTTTGTTTCTGTCACGTCTTAAATGTGCTTATCCTCGACTCTCAGTCATGTCAGACTGCTATATCTTCATAGACACGTAAAAGCACATTTTGATAGTAATTTTCCAACTCTGACCTCATAACCGCTGAATTTGAAGCTGGAGTCCAGGTCCTCTACATCCTCCTCTGTGGCCTTCATCAGCTTAGTCCCGATGGAAAAAGTTCGGCCCTGAAAACAGAGGGGAAAATGATCGACATCATGAAGACAGAGTTGTGTAGTTCAGATGTTTATCAGCAGGTCCGACTCTCACCTTGTAGATGTCCAGGTTTCTGCCCTGGAAGCTGATGGGAGTCTCATAGCCGACGGGGATGAGCAGCGGCTCCGGAGACTCGAACTGAGGACAACTGTCCGGCTTCAAGACAGAACCAAATCATCAGATTCTGACTGGTGATGAACTTTATTATTAACCTGCTTGTTACTTTTTCTGTTGAGGAACTGGTGGAAATGATGAAAGCTCCATGAATAAGAACCTCTTTCTGCTCGTGTTTAATTTTTTCAACATCATGGATCTCCAACTACATACAGGTCATGAAATCTCATTTCCAAGCAGGCTCACCTGTTGAGGTTTTACGATATGTTCTCCGTACAGAGCATCATCTCTGTCACTGCAGACATGATCGCGGGCGTTCCACTGACAGCCCCACTGACTCGTCACACACGCTATACACCTGAAAACACAGTTTACACGTATCAGGACATCAGAAAAGGTAATCTGGTCCTTTATTACACTGGTGTACTGCAAAAACTCAAATCTTACCAAGTATTTTTCTAATTTCTAATCAAAATATCTTATCACATTAAAAATAAGACAAAATCACTAGAGATGTTCAACATAGGCTTTTTTTTTTTTTTTACCGATATCTAATATACCGATATAGTCTAACTCTTAAATTCCGATATCAACCGATACCGATATATGCAGAGAACTGTGAGGTTGTATCTCTCATATTTTGAGACATACAACTATATTTTACTCTGAGAGCAAAGATCCCAAAATCTCCTTAACTCAGCCAGAGGAGTTCATTTTGGACATCTGGCTGCCAGATATCAGATACTAGCAGGTATTAGCCAACATGTGGCTAATTATGATGTTTCTGACAACTTGGTAGCTTAACCAACAACTTAAAACCAGACATATTATCAGCAGCTTCAAAGCAAGTCAGTCTGTTGCAGCAGCAGCTGCACTGTAATCACATGACTCTGAAAGGAATGCTGGGAAATGAAGTTCTTCCACAATAACAGGGACCGTATACATGCTGGACGTCTGCTAATGGAACAAGATTTTGTTACGGAAAAAGCGAAATCTCGCAAGATTTCATTTTTCAAAATATCTGCCCATAAAACCAATACCAATATTTTCCAATAACACATTTTAATGCCAATATCGTCCGATAATATCGGTAGGCCAATAATATCGGACATCCCTAAAAATCACCTAAAGAGAAACATTTTAGTGAGATATAGGAACTTGTTTTAAGACAAATGCATCTTATCTCAAGAAATCTTATTAGAAAGTTTCACTTGTTTCATTGGCAGATGTTTTTGCCGACCCATTGTTGCCAACTTAGCGACTTTGTCGCTCTTTTTAGCGACTTTTCAGACCCCTCTAGTGACTTATTTTCAAAAAAGCGCCTAGTGACAAATCTAGCTACTTTTCCTGGTGATCATGGAGACAGATAAAGTTTATATCGCTCCACCCGCCCATCAGGAGCTGCCTGCCATCAGCCGCTCCCCCCATTTCCCGGCACTCACTCTCTGTTCCCGCCGTCCCTTTGCAGACACTGTAACCACGCCTTCTCATCTACATTATTTCCCATGATGCCTTGTGGCACAACTGGGTCTTCTTTGCACCATGACTCAAATATGTATGTAACCCCTTCAGTATCCTTGTTTATTAAAAATATAGCATGTCATTAAATATATGGGATGCCAGTATATGGTACTGCACGTGCGCGAAATCAATAGTTTGGCCTGATGACGTCATTTAGTGACTTCTGGCGACTTTTGGGCCAATCGATAGCGACTTATCCCCTTGAAGAGTTGGCAACAGTGTGACAACCTCATTCACACTGAAAACCAGAGATGAAAACGGCTTCATTTGCCCTCAATTGTAATGTGAACAAACTAAACGGGGGAAGTCTGGTGTCGGCCCAATGAGGGCCGGGCTAAGTAGATGCTGATGTGAAAGGGGCATTCGAAACTGGTTGGGGCGGTTCTGGATGGCGCCTTCCTGGATGAATTTGCATAAGAAAGGCTGAGTTATTTAGGCGTGACAGACCTGTCGGGGACTAAGGCAAAAGATCAGTGGCAGAAAATAGTAGGGCTAGTGTAATATTTTTTATCTATTTCATTTTTATGAGCTTATAAAGATTTTGACATTCAAATATAAGCAAAGCATGCTGCGCCGTGTTTATAGTACATAAGAGTTGATATACACTACTCACAAAAAGTTTGGGATATTCAACTTTCGGTCAAGTCACGGTTTACACTACTTTTGTATTTTTTTTGTCGTTAGTCATCTTTTTGTGAATTTGTGCAGTTTAGAGAAAGTCTAATTCAGTTCACATGGAAAGGTTGTGGATTTTAGGTTGATTCTGACATCATATAAAAAGCCAAATATCCCTAACTTTTTGTGAGTAGTGTAAATGAAAAAAATACATTTGCTGGTGTGGCCAGCTTTTTATTCAGGGGGGCCATGGCCACCCCTGGCCACCTCTTGGGGGCATCCTTGGACGTGTGTGTGTTAATCTTACGGTGTGTTTTGGTTCTTCCAGACTGTCGCAGCACAGTTGTAGAAGTGATAATCTCCGGACGTCACCTGGATCGTTCCGTTCACCTGAATTACGACTGGGACGGACACAAAATCTGAACGAAAACAAACATATTGTTCGAAAAAGTCACATTTATGTCAAATTTAGTCAAACACAGCGACAAAACTTTGAAGAGAAAACATTTGGCTTTAAGAAAAGTTCAGTAAACCTATTCATCCATCTCACTAAGCCAAAGTAAGACCTAAAAAGCATTATGATTTATCCTGGATGTGTTCGTTTTTGCAGAAAATAGTTACAGTTGGAAAAAGTCTGCATCAGAAACCAGACTTTAGATTTTATTAGATCAGCAGTTGCAATAAATTATTTAAAAAATAGTCTGGCAACATTTGACAATGAAGTTAGTAAAAGTGAGTGTGTCGCCTTTAAGACAAAACTCAGGGAATAAACAGTTATGTGTTAACAGTGACTTATCTGCCTACCCTTGTGGTCAGGAGTGGATGGGATTTGTGCGGGGTCGGGCAGCGAGCAGGTCACCTGCACCCGATCGCTGTCAACAATCACGGCGTCGGTGGGGATGGAGTTGAAAACACACTGTAGCTTATCGTGCTCCATCAGCCTGGGGAGGCGGGGTATGCTGATCTCAACCTGGGGAAAGAAAACACAAAGAGGGAGATTAAAGCGAGTTTGAAGCAGGAGAACAGAGACGGAGAGGAAAGGCTGAAAGGAGAAAGCAGAACATTTAAACTGCAGATTTTTGTTCTCAGCTGTTTCCACGTCTGAATAAAAGTAAAACTGGATGTGACAAATATCCTAAACTAACTCTGCCTTCGGTCTATTTGGATGGTTGGGTGATCACGATAGTTTGATCTCCAAAAGAAGTGACATCGTTCTATATTCATTAGAGTGAAAGGAAGAGGGAGCGAACAATGAAAATTGGGATTTAACCAAAACTGCAGTAAAAATCTGTATATTTAATTTTCTATCACTTTTAAGTTTTATTAGTAACTGATTTCCACAATATTATATCATTTTATACTTTTTTTAAGCCATCGAACAAAGCAGATGCAACATCTGATATAACTTCCCACATCCTGTTTCCAGGAAGATAAAGAGAAAGTTTGTTAAGCAGCTAGAAATCACTTCATGTTGTTGATTAACCCTTTAAAATAAGACAAGAAAAAAATGGGCAGTATATTCAAAATTTTTTTTAATCTTAAAGGGACATTGTGTAATCGGGAGCAGCTCCCTCGTACTTTTCATGCTGCATTCGCGTGAAACCGGGCAGACCGACGACATCCGATGCATGTAAAGTTATCACCGGCCTCTATGTGAAGACGTGGTCCGTCAGTTACAGTGACATCAGTCCACATCTGATTTGTTGTCATGGCGATGTCGTATTGTTTTCCCTGACCCATGTTTTACTGTCTTTCGCTCGGCTTCATTGATTAAAATGACATCTGGTTTGTTACCAACGGCCGTCTGCCTGACTGCACGTGAACGCAGCATCAGTGAGACGCTAGTTTCTCCCCTCTGCAGCGCGGTGACTTTTCAAAGGCATTACCTCGAACTGAGCTGAAAACTCCGGTGTGTCCGGTGAGTTTCTGTGTTTTCCTACCGTCACGCTTCTCCCGAACGTAAAAACATGGCGATACGACATAGCAGCCTTCACCGAGCCGCCCCGCTCGATGTGTAAATTAATGATGCGAACGGCAAATTTAGAACTTAGAGGAGCACTTCAGTTTGTTGATGGGAGTGATTACTGATTAATGAAAAAACACTTTTGAACCAAATCAGTTTTTGTGAATAAAACACAGGAGAACTTACACAATATCCCTTTAAGTCATTTGGTTAAAATTCATTTAATAAAATGTGAAAAAACAAAAATTTTTTTGTGTACATTTACAACAACTTACGTGTAACATGTTGAAATTATTGTAGTGCAAAATGTATCCACCAGGGGGCAGTAGACAAGTGTTAGGATGGGTAAAACTGGGTTTGGAGTGAAGTTTTTACCATGAAGGGATGTGAAAAGTCTCAGAAATTTAACATATCAAATCTAATATGTATGCCATTAAAGGGTTATTTTGGAATATTTTACATTGAATTTTTGAAAAAGGCAATGAAACTATTAATTTTTACTTGGAATAATGAGTAACGATGGCCATGTATTCGATTATTCCATTAATATCTTATACATTTTATTGTGTAACAACTATATTATATCGTATATAAACATTTTTTTTAACTTCATTATATATTTTATTAGAATTTATTATGACCGTTTGTAGACAATCAAAAATATAATTTCTGCTTTTCAAAATTTCTCATAAGGAATTTTTTTTTTCATTTTTCACTCATTTTCATGGTTTACAGGTAAACATTTTTCTGTTTACATGTTAATGATCGCCATTAAATCTTTTTACATCCATATTCCACCTCTGTAATATCTGTGCCCATCCAAAGCCATAATCACATCCATATTGGGAAAAAAAATGGAGTTTTACTCCCAAGAAGTTTTTTCCAGCAGCCATCTGGTTCTGTAGCAACTCTGTTGGAGTGTATATTCACATTATTCCTCAGAAAGGAGGCTCACTGTGAAAACCTCCAATAATGATTTTCTTCTTATTTAATAACTGGACCCAGAACCTTTGGGGCATTTCAGTTTCGCTCCCATTCTTCAATCAACCAAAATATAAAACTGCTGATTACAATTTGTGTTTAACAGCAAACTAATCAAACAAGGCTGAATTTTCTTTTTTCCACTTATTAAATAATGTAGCAATTCCAACTTCCTACAGCCAAGGTACATTGAATGCAACACTTGGTTATTATAAAGCAACTTTGATATATTGAATTTCCCTCCTGGGATAAATAGTGTTTTTAATTTAATTTAATGTTAATTTTAATTTCATTTCATTATTCTGTAAAAAAATATGAGGAAGTAATAATAAATATTAGTTTGATCAAATGAAGGGAAGGATAAAATAATGTTAACATGGTGGGGTGTTACTCAGAGGAACACCTCAACAAGGTTAACACTAGAACATTATTATAACCGTACCTACTGTCACACAGTCCTGCCGTAATTTAATGCATTTATGAGTGTAAATTACTTTTTGACAATCTTCTACTCTGTACAAAAAGTCAAAGCACCTTCTACAAAACAGTGAACATTTACAGTCCAAATTTGCTTTGTAGCATGCAGCTGAAACTCCTCATTTCTGTCCTTACCTTTAAAGTGGAGATCAGTGAAGGGAAAAATTATTCTGCTAGTTTTTGTTCTTTCTTTATGTCTTTTCTGGATTATCAGAAAGTGTCTGTTCTAAATGTCATTTAAATTCATGAATCATTTCATACACAGCTAATACAATACTTTCACGCAGTGACTTTGAATACACGTACACACTACTTTGGTGTTACCAGTGATTAAGTATGAAAAAAATATGAGAATAAAATATTCAAATCAGCTCTGCTGAATGATGCGTTCATGAACTCTTTAACAGCTGCCTTCTGGGTCCTAAAGCCCTGTGGCTCCGCCCAAAGTGTTTCATGTTGCCCCAGTCATTATTTTGAAACAACCAGGTGTGGATTTACCGGTAAAAAATAGTTTTCACGGAGAAACAGCAAAGGTAAGAGAAATCTATAAAACTAGTTTCTGGCTGAGCCGTTTCTGCTGTTGCTTCTTATTAGCTCTGTAATGACTGTAGAGCACACGTTTGGATTCTACAGTCTGCTTTTATTTGATTTTTGTGCGGGTCTGAAGGGGGGTTGTGGCTGTAGAGACAGAAATGTTCTACGTAGGTTGCTATTACGCTCTGTATTTATATTTTACATTTTTACCTTTCATTTGGATATGACTTTAGTTGTGTTTTGCACATTTTAAAAAGGTTTGTGCTAGCTTGTAGCCTAGCTATTGCAGTTTAATTTGATGTGCCACATTGCAATAATCTCCGTCATTAATGCATTGTTTATCACCGTTGCTGTTGAGTAACAATCACAAGGGGTCCCTCTCGGGCTCAAAGGGTTTTAAAGGTACAATGTGTGGAAATTCCTGACATCTAGTGGTAAAAATAGCATAGAAGTGACTTTAAATACCAAGCACAGTTGGAAATGGATGGTGGCTGTTAGTGGCCAAAATTCTTCCAGACATTAACATGTTTTTTGTTTTTTTGTTTTTTATCTGAGTTACATGCTGTACCTTTAAGGATACCCTCAAGAATACTTTTTCTCTGTTGGTTTAGATTTTGGCATCCAAGTGATGCGATGTGGAAACAGATCATAAAACGAACCTTGAATTTGTTTTCACAGGGACTTGAACCCAATTTTCTTTAAAAAAAAAGGGGGGGAAAAACTGTATTTGGCTCTGAATATAGAATATTCTGACCTTGAGAAACATTAGTGTGACTGCATGCGTATGTACATGAAAGCAACCGTGACTGTGTCAATAATTACTATTCAACTGTGCTGTTGAGCTCATTACTCTTTGCTGACCTCAAACTTTTAAAATGTTGCTGCTGAAGTTTTCATTTCAAACTTTTTGATCTTTGGCAGGTCTCAAACAAGAGAGGCTCTTGAACAAAATCACCTGAGACCCTCTTCTCTTTAAGTATGTAAATTCACAGGACAGGAACTTTTTTTCTTCCGTTAAAAGACGAAATCCAGTTGTCTTATGAGATTAGAAACTGGGGCTGGTGGGCTCCAAACTGCCTCATTAAGATGCTGCAGATTCGCCCATCAGGGCCCAGAAGACAGATGCTGGTTTCTGCACACAGAAACTTTAACTGGTCTTTTTCACTGCAGAGCACAACACCGTCTCAGAGGATTTACAGGTAATGGCATCCAAATTAAAGACCAACGCTGAGGTAGAATTCCTGATTGTATTTGTATCTTTAAAAGATACAATGGTATACAAACCATAAGAAGCAGATAATTAAGAAACTGGCAGGGCTGCAGATGATTCTCAGTCAAATAGTACAGTAAGAATAATTTTTAAGATATCAAGGAGAGTTTCCTCCTCTTTGACTTACCCTAAGGTATATTTTTGCAGCCAGCTAACCTCTTCCTTTGACTGGTTCATGTATAAAGATGTCCCATTTCCCGTTTTCAAGGCAGCAATATCTTTTCCAAACCAAACTTATTTAACGAGGCAAATCAAACGGATATAAACTAATTCTGCAGGGCTGTGCATTGCTGCGCAGCTCTCATATATCATCATTAGGCCTGTGCATTGACAGAACTTGGTCTCGGTTGTGTTAAAAAAACTGTTTTGAAAGAAAAATCACCAATTTGTGTATCGTTTAATTTCAGCACCCGGAGCAGAGAAAACTTGAAGCTTTAATAATTTCCTTATGAAGAGATACGATTCAACCTTCCCTTACTTCCTGGCCACTAGGGCGCAGCGTAAGCAAGTTGTTTATTTACAGGAAACATCATCATTCATTTTGGCTGTTTATGCGCTCAGCAAAGTGACAGACGCTGACACACACTCCGCTCTATCTTTGCTCTGCACCGAGGGAATATCTGGCTGTTTAGCTGCTAAATATTTTACTTTCTGTAACAGTCGGAAACTAAGCCAAGGCAATGTTAGAAAAAGAACAATACACAGAGAGAAAACTGGAATTCACAGAGCTGTGACAAACACCAGAAGTGCTCAGAGGCCTTTTGCATCACAAACAGCACAAAGAAAACTATGCAAAAACTGAAAATAAAGTAAGTCATCAAAAATAAAACTGCACATAAAGTTTGTCTTTATATTTGCATTTTAAAAGCATCAGCTCACCTACTTCTGTTTGCAAGGCGTTTCTTAAAATCTGACCTGATTGCATTACCACATATTCATAATGCTGTTTGGTTGCCTGATCACGCCTGATGAGAATGAATATGAAAACTCCATCAACAAATGTTGTAATCTACATATAGAATGTACTTATTTATCCTTGTCAGCTTCAGCTTTTTCAAAATTAAATCAGACTTCGACTGTTGAAGCCCAGAAGTATGAAACTACATTATGAAAGAGAATAATCCATCTTTTTTTATGAGCAGCTGACAGGATAAAATCTGCAGCAAAAAGCAGTAAAATCTTTCGTAGACAGGCGTGATGTGAGGAGATGTCTGCTGCCGTTACATGTTGAAGGGCAGTATGTCTTTCTGGCACATCAGCTTTTTGATCAATTCTTCATTAATTCAGATGGCTGGGCTGTCAGGCTCAGACAGAGCGATGTAGCACGGCATCCTCTGCAGGAGTTCATTTAACTCTATGAAACAGCTGCCAAAGCATTTTAATAATAAAATGTAGTGTGCTAAAAATGACTTAATTTGCTTTTTTAAAATTTCTTATTCTTTAAATGATAAGTTTTAATGTTCAGCAATGACTTACTTTGATCTCAATCTATTTAAAGTTAAAATGGACTCTCCTTTATCAAACCTTTACATGTTGACCCATCTGTCATCTCAAAATTTCAAAATCTGAGATAAAGTGTAAGGTCAACTTTTAATATTAGCATTTTTGGCTAACTAAACTGCCTATGCGTGTAGCTAAGCGCTAACCAACTCCTTTTGTAGCCTAGCACTACCTCATAAGTAAACAGCAACATACATGATTGTTAGCTAACTAAATGATCACGCTGGTGACAGTCCAGGTTAAAAACTTAAATGTTGTATTGTATTTTTTTCTTTAAACATGAACAACAGAACAGTTCATGCTAATGTTAGCCAACTCTGTCCTGCTTTTTCTGGCTTCACTTTATGAGTTAGCTTAACAAAGTGGCTGGGACTCCTCTTGTACTTCAATTATCAGCTATTAATCAACTAAAAACAAGACACAGGACACACTTGCTTGCTAATTTTCTTAATAAAAAATATTAATTAAAAGGGCAAATTCCTTTCAAAGAAGACTAAGCGAATCTATGAGCGCAACCTGAGCAATATGTTTAGCAATAACAGTTGCCAATGTTATCCAAAATTGGAATTTAAATTAGGATGCTGATGAAAACTTCAAATTATGTTGGCTATGATGTGTAAGCATACAATTTACTCAACATGCATTAGCAGCATTAACCAAAAGGGAAGCAGGAAAAGGAAAAATAAGCTAAAGCAGAGTTTCGCATTCTTTTATAACTTATATCAGAGATGCCCAAAGTTATCCTACAACTTTTAAACCAGCGTTTTTCAATCCTGGTCCTTGGGGACCCCTGTTCTGCATGTTTTCAAGGTGTTCATACTTTAACACATCTGACTCACATCAACGGTTGTTAGCTGGCTTGCAGAGATCTTGATTCAGTTCAGTGGATCTGAATCAGGTGTGGTGGAGCGGGGAAACCTGGAAAGTATACAAGGCAGGGGTCCCTGAGGACCAGGTTGAAAAATGCTGTTTTAGAGTCCCCTTTTCCAACACAGCTGTATTAAACGGTTCGTCACCGGGCCTCAGCAGAACTGAATGACATGCATGAGGGAAGTCGGCCATTTGAGTCAGGTGTGTGCTCTACAGGTTGCAGGATAGTCGCTCTTGAGAACTGGATGTGTGCACCGCTGACTATAAAGCTTTGTAAGCACTTTCTTTTCGTGATTCATAGTTTCACCATCTGGGCTAAGACTTGTTTTCAAAGTAGCTGTCAGCTCAAAGACTGGAGCAATAAACATCTGGCTTTTAGCCAAAAACTCTAAATTATGTTTCTGTGCTTCAATTATTTCTTAATTTCTTTGTAAGAAGAGCCAGGATTTTACTTGGCCTTGGGGGGGGTGGGTTCCAGCAGGAAGTGATGCAAAGCGCTCACATCCTCGTCTGTGACCTTCGCTCACCTGCTGGGTCTTCTTGCAGCTGAGGTTCGGCGGGTTGAAGGCCTTGATCTGAACACACTGCTGACCCGGCGACCACAGCCAGGTGTTTTTCTCTTTCGACCTGCTGCAGTCCCGCTTTCGGGTGCACCTGTTCGTTGAGGAAATGGTGGAAATGTCAAACTCTGTAAATGGTGCAACCTTCAACTGAGCACTTAAATAGACTGAAAAGTGAAATAAGGATTTGCACGAGTTTTATTATTAAAAACTGGTAATGTTGTGGTGAGAGTGTTAGTTTTGTCATTTAAATGGTCCTGGATGAGACTATGGAGATGACAGGGAAATCCATTCTAACCCACAGCAGAATTTCACATTCTTTCACTCTTTTAGCAGCTTATCTGCTAAGAAGGATCAAATTTGATCATAAACTTTAATTTTACTTAACTACTTTAGGTGGGGAGCTAACCGCTAACCTTGTTAAAACAGACAGGCCAGCCAAGCAGTCGGTCTGCACAGCTCTTTGTTGCCTGTTTCCCTCTGTCTATCATTTGTTCCCATGACCGAATTCATTAAATTAAACAAGGAGCGGAGGTAAAAAACCAACAACTCTTATTCAGCTTGCTAACTGTCAGTGTTAGTGACTCACTTTCCCTCCAGGACACACCAGCCACAGTACGGATCCTTCATAGAGATGCAGGAGTGGCAGTCTGTCTTCTGGTGGCAGGCCTGGACTGGAACCTTGGTGATCTGGATACATGACAGGCCTTTATTGAAAGGGGTCTGGTATTCTGCACAACTCTTTGGCTATGACAATAAACAACAATTTAGCAAATAATAATAAAAAAGAAAAGCACCTAGTTTTTGCACTGAGCTCAGAAAAAAAACAACCTTTTTAAGTCAGATTTGTGTCCTGACCTCATCTACAGCCATCATGGTTATCTCCTGAATATACATAACAGGATTTATTCAAATGCACTTTAAAATTGGCATCCTCTAGTTCAGAGTTACTGTCGGCCAAATAAGCAATGAGCCGTTCTCATGTCTGCTGGATAATAATGAATTAACATCACAATGCAATCAGTCTCAGGAGTGCCACAAAATAGAATAAATCTATGAAAAAGCTATTAAATCAATCAGGAAATATACTGTAGAAGGGAATGAGTCCAAGAATTAAGAGTGTTAATATTAAGCATTTAACAGAATCTAATTATACTGGGCATTTTCATCTATTTTCACAATTATTTCTTTATTTACTGCTTTTATTTCTTATTAATATATCTGCATCATGATCAATAATTCATTTTTATCCATATTCTTATACAAATTATGCATTTTTCTACCTTTATTCTAACGCATTACCTTTCCTTTTTCCATTTTCACTTGTTTTTAAAGAGCAGATGCTCATGTCTGACTTAGAATTCTTTTTAGTTGCGCTCTGTTGCAAACAACATGAGCTCATATCTGGTTTATTGACCAAATTTTGCTGAAATAATATTGAAAAGTAGAGTTTTATCAGTACTTTGGAGCACGTGCTTCAGCATGCTGATGATTGAAATGTTATAAACGAGTCTTTTAATTTCTTTTCAGTTGAATATCTGGGAAAAATAAAATCTCAACCCACTTGTTTATTTTGTTCTGGTTTCGTTTGTCAGTCTACCATCATTTCATGCCGCCTCATTAATGAATCAAGGTTAACAAGTAGCACAGAGACGTGCGATGCACTTAAGCCGGTACGTTAAAAAGTACATCAACCTGCCTGACTTCAGTCCTGTGATCCTGCACCGGTTTCCTTAACCACATGTTATATTTTCCCTTAATGAGATAACTTCTTATTGATGGCATTTGGGTGCAGAACTTCTTTCAACCAGCTGGGGAAATAATTTTCCTCTGACAAGACGCGCCCGCTCTAATAAATTTAAATGAGCAGATGGAACAAGCTCGAACATCGTCGCTCGACTTGATCAAAGCAAAGTGCCCTCTTGAAGTGCTTTGTAATTAATTCATTTCTAAATCAATAACAGCTATTTCACCTTCGTGTGGCTGCGGAGAGGGATGGAAACTGAGAGATGAAAGGACAAAGGAAAGAAAGACAGATGACTGAAAAAGGCAGAGTGGAAAACAAGTGGGCTGATAAAGAAAGAAAGAGTGAATAAATCAATGAGCGACTTCTGTGCGGTAATGTAGACAGATGTATTGGTGTTAGTCGACCGAATGAATAAATTATCATATAAGACAGAGAGAATAAATGAAGGGCTAATTAAGTCTGCAGCCTGATGGATGAAATGGAAAAGCAGGAGTAAGCACAAAGCAGCATCTCTGACCTTCTGCTCTGTATGTGGTGATGGAGGTGCTGGATGGATGGATGTAGGAGTGAGAAATTGATTTAGTTAAAAGAATAATCGATGGGTAGGCGTCTGTGCCAGTTTGACCTTTTTCTCGGTGGTGATGTACAGGTGTTGCAGGCTGGAATCGAACAGCAGGTTCTTGTTGACCTTGTCTCCCGCGACTTCACCCGGCTCTCGCCAGTACACCTCGGGATGAGCCGACAGATGAACCTTCAGCAGCTACAGAAACACAGAATCTCCATTATCAACACCCACCCTGCAGTTTTCCTCTTTAATGTGCAAGTTCTGCTTCTCAGAGAGAAAGTAGCATCACCGAGCTGACTGAATCCCCACAAGTTGCCTTGGTAACAACATTTTTCTCTATCTAGTTTAATTAACTAAGTTAAAGTAAGTTTATTTTAGATATCTTGAACACTTATTAAGAGATAAATTCAGAATATTTGTTGTATTAGATTGTGAGTTTTTGAGGGGTTTCCTTTTGATAAAGTTTTAAAGGTACAGCATGTAAGAATTACTGACATCTAGTGGTAAAAATGGGTATTGGAAAGAAAATATGTTTTCTTTCATATGACTTCATATTTCAATCACTGTTGTGAATGTATGGTGGCCGTTAGTGGCCAAAATTCTCCCAGACAAAAAGATGTTTTCATCTGTGAGTGGATCCGGTGATCTCAGGTGTAACTATGACTGAACTATGAGTAACTATATCTAATGTTTTTAAAGCATCACTTATCCCAAACAGTGCTCTAACTCCCATTAAACAAAGCTGGTACAGCAGTTTTAAAGTTTAGATGGTTCTCACTTCACACATTGTTTTGTCCATTCAGGGACACCGTAGTACAAATGGCGAAACAAATATGGCAGCTTCCATATGTGCACCGCCCAGCAAGTAGATATAAATGACTCATTCTAAGAAAATAAACACATAACAGCTATTCTAGCGAAGCAATTACACATTAATAGAAACACAGTTTTGACTTACGGCTGTGTGAAAAAGTTTTGCCCCATTCCTAATTTCTTACTTTTTTGCATGTTAGTCACACTTTAATGTTTCAGATCATTAAACAACTTTAAATGTGAGACAAAGATAACATAAATTGCAGTTTTTAAATTAAGATTTTTATTTTTAAGGGGGGGGTTAAGTATTTCAAGATACTTGAAATACTTGAAATACATTTTTTGTACTTAAAGGTTCAAACACAGATTAATATTTCCATTGATTTATGGGAAATTTCTCCAAGAATTTGAAGAAATTTCAAGAAAGAAAGAAAATGCAAGAATTAAAGTTTGCATTTTGATCTCAATGAAGTTTTACTTTTCACTTTTTTTTTTTTTTTAAATAATCAATAACATGAAACAGGTGTTATTCAAAAATAAAAACTTCCTTTATAAGGAATGAAAAATTTGTCAATAACTTTACTGTCGATGTTTATTTTAATTTAGCGTAAAATGAAAAATTAAACTCTGAAAACAACCACCATCCAGATACAAGTTAACAGTTTTAAAGAAACTGATCCTGATTGGGTCTGAAAACACAGTCTGGTTATTTTGCATAGTTTTACTAACAGACAGTGCCCATAACTCAACTAGGCCCTCACCTTGGAGACAAAACTTTAAGATATTTCTCAAACTTTATGGATTGTAAAAGTTTTAAAATAAGAGACTTAAGTGGAAATTAATCTTGCTGTTTTTCTAAATGTGTGCTTTCCAGTAGCCAAATAACAAAAAAGGAATGAAACTAAAAGAAAACACACCACGACGTGGAAGCCTGGAGCTAACAATGTAACAAAAAGGTGGGTTACCTCTCCTGTGGCGGTACCCAGGAACGCCACTGCGTGATCCATCTCCACGGCCACAGCCACAGCAGTCATGTGACCCTTACGGACCAATGAAGGCTCAGCTCTCAAGGCGAATTCAGACTTGCTGGCCAGCGGTGAGGGCAGGAACTCAGCGCCACACCTGTATCTGAGTGCCATGTTGTTCTAATGGGGCAGAATATCAATGGAAAGATGTGAAAACTGCTGCTGACTCAGCGTGATTTTTACCTTCACTTAATCTCTGACACAGATTTGATTTTTTGTTTGTTTTTCACCTGGTTGCTGCTGCTGCAAAGCTCCTCAGACTTTGAAGAATAAGGCGAATAGACAGCCAGCGTGTTGTTGATGATGCCGTTGTGGCTGTAACAGGCTCCAATTATCTCAACAAGCCGATCATTAATGGCCTGCAGAGGGTACATACCTGCAAACAGGAGCACAAACAGTCTGCACCCAGTTCACCACAGCTGCCTCTGTTCACCTCACACAGAAGGAAATTATTCCCAGTATTTATAGTATCAAAGCCTTTCCTTAGGAATTGATTAAAATGCTTTAAGGCTGGTCTCTCTTCATTAAATTTACATACCTTGAAGTTCTTTTGCTTATTAAACTGCTGCTTTTATGTCCTGAAATGACTCCAATTCAAATCTACATCTTTTTTTTTTCTTAATATTAAACAGATAAGTGAAACTTTCCATTTGCCCGACCAGGTAGTAAAGTTCATATTCAGACAGGAACAGAAATAATAAAGTAATGACTTTCCTGTTTTCTGTATTCTCATTAATCTTGAATGCAAAACTAATATCAATATATATGACCGTATTACAATGTATGATTAGCATGAAGTTGAAGTTTTTCATCTTTTATAATTCATATCATCATGGAAAAGAGTTTTTATTTCAAAACAAGTCAATTATTTACCTGCTTATTCTTTGGCCTACAACCTCAATCTGATCTGTGATAAAAGTGACATGACTGATCGGCTCCATCATCACAGACTACACCCGCTTTCAGCCCCTCACATTCACAACCTCTGCGTCATCCAGGACAAAAGCCTCTCTTTTAAAGGAATAGTACACCCACAGACTGATGTGCATTCATTTTCTACTCACTCTCATGCTGAGCAAGACTCCGGAGCAATTTTTTTAATATCTCAAATGCAGCCGGAGATCGGACAGGTCCCCCCCCCCCAACTTATAATGGAGGTGACCGGGGCTCGGACCAAAAAGTTTAATAAAAGTCCACAAAAACTTGTCAATATTCCTCCATACTGCTCGTCCAATGTAATCCAAGTGTCCTTAGTGGGTAGCATCCAGAATTTACTGGAAACGACATCATTTAGTAGATTTTTAGAGCCTAAACAGTAGAACATCTAGCTGCCGCAACGGTTGTCATCGCTACCAATACTAAGGATCGTGGTACGATACTGTGGAATGATACGATTTTTGATACTTAAAAAGGGGACCCCCTATGTGTCCTTTTCTTCAAAATACTCGAGACCAAATCAAGTAAACAATAGAAAAGAAACTAATTAGGGTGAAGCTGAGATGCTGCTTTGCATCTGCTTTCCCCGCTTCTACCTGGGGGCGGGGCCTGCGATAGTTGCAGAGGCTCGTTGAGAAAAGTAAATGATTCATGTTTTCACGTCAGTCTGCACGAGTCTCCAGTAACACTGGATTTATCGCAAGTCACTTTGTTGAAACAAAGAGAGGTCTAAAGTCGCTGAGTTAGCCACACTGTAAACAATGGGTCCTCCAGGGAGATGCTGTAGGGGAGGGGCTGCCCGCAGCAGTGCCTGTTTAAAAGGGCAGAGGCGGCTGATGCTTTCAGAGACTTTGCAGATGCCAAAGTGGCATTTAAATATCGATACCCGAGCAAATTAATATCTAATGACTAGGGATGTATATCGTTATGATTTTATCGATACCGATACCAATATCGATACTCCTTATCGATACCGGTATTTATCGATTCTCTTATTGATACTATAACATAATTTAGAGTAAATAATAAAGACATTACAAGATGTTACAAGATCCCGTGGTGGAGAATATTTGTTCAGATGATGTTGAAGAAGCCTGGACATAAAAGTGTGTGAAGGACAGCTGGGAGAATAAGGGAATTGTGTCTGTCTTAGTCCATCATTGTGATTATTTGACTGCGTAATGATAACTTGATGGTTAGGTAGATGTACAAAAAGTATCAATAAGAGTATCGTTAGTCCAGAATCTTAACGGTACCCTGGTATCGTTAAGATTAGGAACCGGTACCAAACGATACCGGTACTCGGTATACATCCCTACTAATGACACTACAGAAGCTGCAGCATTCAGCGCCTACTCTGCCAATTATGCAAGCGTAGAAGAAGAAATTTGCTGTTTACATTGTGCTTAGAGTGAACGAGCTGCGGAACAACGCAAGAGGGGCTAGCTACTGATTTAAAACAAAGAAAGAAAGAAAAAGAGAACGCGCAATCTCACCTGCTGCGGCTTCTGTAGAGTCATGAACTCACAGGGGTGGGCTTCACCGTAGCTACATGTTCTACTGTTTAGGCTATAAAAATATATTAAATGATGTTGTTTCAAGTAAATTCTGGACGCTACCCACTCAGGACACTTGGATTACATTGGACGAGCAGTATGGAGGAATATTGACAAGTTTTTGTGGACTTTTATGGACCTTTTGGTTCAGTCACCGGCGAACTCCATTATATGAATGTGGGTGGATAACAATACATGGAAAACTCAGCTGGCCAACTCCTCACAGGATCATATCATCCCTGTTCCCTGCAAACATTTTATCTGAAGTTGTTTGATAAGTTATAATACAAGAAACCAAAGGAGACGTACACATGGCTGAAGAGTCTTCTCCAGAAGTGAAGGTGACGAACAGGACTTTGTCTGAGGCTGAAACGCTTCCATACTGTCCTGAGTCTGTCATAGTCTGAGCCAAAACTGCACCTGGTGTCCCCACATAGGCAGCCTGCCAGAAGACAGAAATCAAACACGGTATGTTTTAGTTTAGCTGAATCTCAACAGCATCCAACTCATCCATGACAGGAAAGTGCATTTTCTCACCTGAACTTTGTTGTACTTGTTGGTGGCGCTGCAGTTTAGCTGCAGCTCGGTGTACGAGTAGTAGCTCTGATCGTCCTCGCACATCCTGGAGATGAAGGTGAAGGTCTTGGTGTCCTGCATCCCGAGCGTCCGAGAGAACAGGAAGTACACAAAGCCGCCATCTTTGAAGGCGAAGCGGAAGTCGTGCAGGTACCGCAGGACAAAGGGGTTGGCCTGGACCGCAGAGGCCTCGATGATGCTGTCGAAAACCACCCAGTCCACGTAGTCTTGGAGGATGCGGGTGGAGATCAGCTTGGTGCTGTCGTGACTGCCGTATCCTTTACCAACCTGAGAGAGGGCGAGATGAGGAAGTAGCGGAAAACCGTTTTAAAGGTACAGTATGTAAAAAAACAAAGGTCAATGGCAGAAAAATGTGATATATAATTAAAAACTGTGTTTCTATTGATGTGTAGTTGCTGCACTAAAACAGCTGTTATATGTTTATTTTCTTAGAATGAGTCATTTATATCTACTTGCTGGGTGCATATATGGAGGCTGCCATATTTGTTCCACCATTTTCACTACGGTGTCCCTGAATGGACAAAACAATGTGCGTGAAGTGAGAACCCTCTGAACTTTAAAACTGCTGTACCAGCTTTGTTTAATGGGACTTAGAGACTGTTTGGGATCAGTAATACCTTAAAAGCCATAAAAAATGGTTACTCATAGTCGAGTCATAGATGCACCAGAGACCTCTGGATCCACTTACACATGAGAACTGGATGTCCGACATTATCGGCCTACCAAATTATTGGCCGATATTGGCATTAAAACGTGATATCGGAAAAAATCGGTATCGTTTCTTTGGGCCGACACTGCAGAACATTGTACTAAATGGCACTACTACATATTGCACTATTGCATCCATCAGGACTGCTACTCAGCTTACTCTGCCATATGTATTATTACACTATTACCACTGTACTGTTACATTGCTAAAAACTTACTGCTACATGCTACAGTTACATTGTTCACATCATCATTGCACTGTAATATTTGCACTACTTCCTACATTAGGATTGCAATACTGTTCACATTGTCTACTGTCTACCCATTTGTAAATTTGTAATCTTCTTTAGTATTTAACTTTTGTGTTTAGATTTCTAGGTTATCCCAGCGGATTCCTATATTCTTATATTTTCAGCTTATAGTTTATTATATTTTATTATATGCACCCTGGGTTTGAGTGGACTGTAATTTCATCTGTGTTGTAAATCTAACATGTGGCACATTTGACAATAAAGTTGACTTTGACTTTGAAAATGAACTCTTCTGGCATCTTTGCTCTCAGAGCAGAATATAGTTGTATTTCTCAAAATATGAGAGATACAACCTCACTTTTCTCTGCATATATCGGTGTCGGTTGATATCGGATATCAGAATTTAAGAGTTGGACAATATCGGTGTATCGGGTATCGGTAAAAAAGCCTATATCAAACATCCCTAATGAAAACATCTTTATGTCTGGGAGAATATTGGCCTCTAACGGCCACCATACATTCATATGTGATTGGAATATGAAGTAATTTCTTTCAAATACCCATCTTCACCACTAGATGACAGTAATTCTTACATACTGTACCTTTAACATTTAAAACCCAGACCTATCTCAGAGAGAGATTTATGGCATAAGGGTGCGTTCTTACAGCTGTGAACATAATCCAGCGTTTGTCATCTTGGGGGTCATGAGTCACAAAGTTCGAGAAACACTGACCTAGATTCATATTTCTCTGCCTCAGCAAACAATATGAGAAAATCTGAGCTGTGTGTGTGTTTCCTCCTCACCAGGAATACAGTGAGGTTGTCCCTATCCTTGGTGAAGTATGACATCACTCCCACCACCGAGACGCCCTCCTCCGCGCTCGCCACGTACGACTTCTCCCCTTTGGAGTCGCTAAAGTAGATCAGGTCGACCACGTTGCTCAGGTTCCTGAGCGAGCAGATGCCTCTGAAGACGCTGCCGCAGACCACCAGCTGGTCTCTGGCCCCGTGAACCAGCAGCAGCTTGTTGTGGTTGTCCGTGTCCACGGCCTCCTCGCAGGACTCCGTGACGGGCGGCGTGCAATGCCGGTTGTCCCGTTTGGGGCCCGTCTCGGTTTGGACTTCCTTTATCAGGTCGGAGTTCAGCTGGTAGAGGGTGTTGACGGCACCCACGTAGAGCCGGCCCGTGCGAGGATCGGCCACCACGTTGTTGATCAGAGTGTCGGAGGTGAACTCCACACGCGTGCCCTGAGCGGGGCTGAGGTACACGGTTGCCATGGCAATCAGGGCAAGCTGGCACGCCCACCACCGCTCCATTGTGCCTGTTAAAAACAGGAAAATACGAGTAAGTTTTCCAAATTCATTTAAGTTTTGTGGTTTTAGTGACATCTTGCTGTAAAGAAAATATATTGTAATCACAATTTATTCCATTTTTTTGATTCATCATCATAATTACCCTTCAGGGATAAATAAATATTGATTCACTGACATTAACAGACTTTGCCTTTGGTGTAACTTATTACTATAATGAGAATAACATTATGTTTTTATTAAAATAACTCCTTAATTTCATTAAATCTTTTGCACGGGATGTAAATTTATGCTTTTAAACAAACGTTTTAAAAGAATAACTTAAATGTTTGTGTTTTAAGAACTTAAATGGTTTTCTAAGGGCCATTTTATGGGTTTTGTTACATACGGATCAAATAACGAATAATGTTTTCAAAGTTTTATGGTGATATTTTCAAATATAAAAGATTAAAGAAAAATCCTGATAACATGATTAAAATCCTTCAGTTAATCAGAAAGCCTGCATCCAGAGCGCAGCAGGGATCAGATTCCTGCTGTTCTGGTCTTCCTTCTATGGCTCACAGTACAATTTCAAACTGAACGTAAAATTAATCTGATTACATACAGTATAAAATGTGAAAGCTCCACTTTATAAACTATAAAGAACTTTTAGCTCTATAAGCGGCCAAACAGGAAGCAGAGTATTTAGTTTTCAGGTCCTTTAGTTAATTTTTACATGAATTTAAGAGGTATTTTTTCTTTAATTAGAAGCTTTGCCATGTGTAATTATCCATTCTTTTCTTTCTTTTCCTTGTCAACCTACAATTGATCTATAATATTGTTGTAATTTGTTGAATATGCAATAAGCAATAAATAAATAAATGCAGTCGTCCTCAAAATTATTCATACTCTTCAATTAAAGAAGGAAAAAAAATCAGCTGTCAGTGAAATAAGTTGAAGTTGACAAGTAATAATGAATAAAAATTCAACAAAAATCATGGCATTTAATTTTGAATTGTGGTTTGCAAGATATTAAAAACAAACACACAAAAAAAATAAAACAAGTAAACAAGCATGATGGGGCTCCGAAGCTGAAATTTTGACGAGCTACACTTTGAGGCAATCACTGCAATCAGGTGTTTTCTCTGACAGGTATTCTGGTCCACCGTGCACGGGAAAGGTGCTCTAATGTGTCTGGGATAGTTTTGATTTTTTATAAAAAAATTATTATTTACAACCACAATTCAAAAGTGATATTTTTTTTTCACTCAATTGCAACTTTGCAAATATTTATATATTATTAGTTTCTTGTCATTTGAATTACTTTGGCTTTTTCTTTAATTGGAGGGTATAGATAATTTTGAGGAGGACTGTGTGTTGTTTACCAGTCACGTATTAATTAAAGAGAACAAACTGCTTCATTATATCTATTAAGTTTATTTGTGTAATTATACGGTATGCAGTCAGGTCTCATAAATAACTAATAAATGGATAAATCTATCATAACATAATGAACCTAAAATAATAATATCAGCTGGCATGTGAACAGTCAGTCCTGATAATAAACTGAACTGCCAATCATCTGCTCGTCCTCTAAAACCGTGTGACGCTGCACTTGGCGCTCCGACAGCAGCAGCAAGTCGAGGAGAAAAGGCCGAATGCTGAGAGCAAAGACAAATGAGAGACAATAATGAGGAGCGTCTCATTAAAGCCACAGCATCCTTTACTGGAGGAAGGAGGAGGAGGTAACAAACTCAAAGTCAGAGTCGCAGAGCCAGATTAAATGGAAAAAAAACCATCAGGCACAGAAGTGTGTCTGCGTGTGAAAAGGAGAGACTGAGTGCAGCAATTAGTTGGGTGACATTCTGAGTTTCTCCTTCCATTAGTCCGAATGGGAGTATTTAATTATAGCCGTGGCCTGTGGCTGTAAAACAAGTCTCTAGCGTTCAGGAACATCACGCTCCCTGTAAAAACATCTTTCTGCACAAACAATGTTCAGATCTATTCAAGCAGGGAGTCCAAAACTCTGCAGCCAATCACATCCACACATTTGTGTCCTTTAACCACTGCAGAGTGCATCATAAAACTACTCATCGCCGCGGCGATGCCCCTGCCTCCCGGCCCATAACTCACCACTTAAATCCACATCATGCTCATTTATCAAGGCTGCGGTTGACGGGCATTTTAGTGGAAAATCTCTGCTTTTTTACAGCAGGTATCAGATAATTCTGACGGGTGGTCGATTGACTGGCACTCCCTCTGTGTTTCTGCTCGCTGCAAATTCAATTCACTTCAGTTCGCCTCATTGCCAAGGGATTTATTAGCGTGACAAGACTCATCTTTCTACCCACCTGCTCTCCTAAATTACTTATCTACGGATATCAATGGCCAGGTAGCGTAATCGCTGCAATGCAGACTTTTAAGAGGATTCACAGGTGGAGAAGATAAAAATATAAATACAGATTTTAGAAGCACACTCAGGTAATAACTAGTTTCTGTCTGAGAAATCTACTTTAAAAAATAATAACGCCAAATTCCTGTAATCACATTTGATATGGAACACGTTTCTTGCCGAACGTTTGCTTTTTTAAGCTCATCCTGGGCTGCAGCCACATCTCCACACAGCATGCTTGATGATGCTGTTGCATCATGAGGATGATGCGCAGGGTGGCTGCAGCGGTGCCATTAAAAGCGTGGAAACTCGGTTTGATCTTTGTGTCCCTGCTCGCTCGTCTCCATGGCAAAGTGACTGAGGGTGAGACAATGAGCCCTAATGAAAGACGCTTTGGACATCGTTATCTGGAACTAGCTGATTAAAAGTTTCCCTGCAGAGGTGCAGCTCCAGATATTTACGCAGCACCTGCCGTTGTTAATGATCAGACTTGCTCTCGGCTGCAATCTGAGGCCACTTCAGTCAACTTTTTCACTCATGAAACAAGAGCAGAGTTTCCTTTGACATTATCAGAAAATGCCACATACAGTAAATCCAAGATATGGTCTCCATGTTAACCCTAAAAAGATCAAGCAATGCTTCGTATATTTCAGCCTCCTCTTCTATCATAAAAGACGGTCCAGAGCTTTTAATGAGATACTGCAACTATTAAATCTAATTTCTTTAACACTTAGAGAAATCATCCACCTCTTATCATGGCTGCTACTGAAAAACCTCTGGATAAGTTCACCTATTTAGGATCATTTTGCATCCCTCTTAAGGAGAAAAGACTACTGGGCCAAATAAAAGGACAACTGCCACCAGTTATAGTGGAAAACAGATTAGTTGTAATCCGAGGACATAATGGGAAACAACACTGAGGTTAACAGGCTAGCTTGGGTTAGTGGGCAACAAATTAAGGGGTTTGTTTTCACAAAACAGGCACATAAAGCTTCCTACAGAGCAAAGACACCGAAGTGCTACAGATCTGCTAACAGGTGTTAATTCTCACATTGATTGTGTGGACGTCAGCAGTTGCATAAATGTAAAAGAAACAGCCAGTTTGGCTGAAAACTAAACTAAAAAAAACTTTTCAAACCTGTTTGAATAATGATAAAAACTTTAAAAAGGACCAAACTTATTTAATTCAAAACCTCTTCAATCTTGTTTTACAGGCCAAACCTTCTGCAGCTTCATGACACTCAAAGAGGTTAAATCAGAGCCCTTTCCCCCCTGAGCATTAAGAAATGTGCTTGTTAGTGAAGGCGGTCATACTGCTGAGAGCGTGGGTCAACATCTACCCCTCAGTATTCTGGCACTCTCCACTTCAGTCCTCCCTTCTCATTAAATTCCATATATCTCATTCTCACCAACACTGCAAAAGAAAGGCGGAAAGATGGCAGGTATGTTCGCCGTCTCTACCTCCCTCTTTCTTAGAGGGCCTGTTATGGATCTGCCACATCAAAGGAGAAATCATCTTTGGTTTCCACACAGCAGCTGTCTCTTTGCTCTGCCTGCCACCTTGCCCCTTTTCTTTTCTCTGCAGCATTTTCTTTCTTTCATCCTCCTGCTTGGGATCTTTAAGCCTGGCTGATGTCAGGACGGGAATAAACTGGATGTCAAAGGTGTGTGCGAGCGTGCACGTGCTCTGTGCGTGTGCTTGTATCGACTGCAACAGTTGGGCTTTTATAGATGTGAAGCAGCGTAAGGTTAAGAGCTTGTTAGGGTGAGAATTTTGCCTTTTTGATGAGGCGAGCCAGCATGCAAACATAATTAAAGCATCACAGTAAATAAGGGGTGTTTACTGTAAACAAAACAGAGAGACAGAAGCAGCGACTCTAAAATCTCTCCGCATAAAAACAAGGTGGCATTTTCTCTGAGTAAAGTCTGTTTTTTCAAAGTGAAATGATGGAGTGAGCTGACTGGAAATTATGCCGGCAGCTTGCTCACCAAGCTGCAAGGATGTGTGACAACCTTGAGTGTGTTGGAGGATAAACAAAGTCATGAGGATTGAAGACTTGTCCTCCGAATGTGGAGTGTGTTGAAGGAGAAATGAACGATACTTTGTCATCAAAAACCTTGACAGGCAGCTTAAACAGCAGCTTCAGTTGTTAAACTCAGATTTCATATAAAAGATGGATGGATGCACCATTTGGATATAAGACAATTGAAGAGATATTAGTCCTAAAATTTAGATTTTTTTTATCTTAGAGATGCACCGATCCAGTTTATTCCGATCCAATCTGATACCTAGGCTGAGTGTACCGATACCAATCCGATACTACTGTTGAATGAATGAGCTGTATACCTTGCTATGTGACTGAAGGCATCAGGCTTGACATAAAAAATTAGTCTTGTGAAAATTAACACAGATATAAATGTACTTATTATTTATTAACAAATAACAAAGGGAACATTTATTATATTAATAAAAACAGAAATGTTTAAAATATCAATCCGATATCCAATCCAGCTAATTTGTCAGTATCAGAGCCAATTTCTGAACCAGGTATCTGATCAGTGCATCTGTATTTTTTTTTTTTATCCAGGTTTCAAATTTGATTTTTTAACTCCTCCCTCTTTTCCTTTCTATGGAAGTTTCCTGAACAAACAGTTTTGAGCCAGCAGTTCACAAACAAAAGGTGGGTACACACTAGGGATGCACGATATAATCGGCCCCCTATCGGTATCAGCCTATATCAACCTTAAAATTGAATATCGGACATCGGCCACCCCACCGATATTTGACCGATACTTAACCGATCAGGCCGCTGTTTCTTCTTCTTCAAAAACTTCTTTTTCACAGACTTTAAAACTTCTAAAGACAGTTTCTTCTAGGATGTTCTGTGTGAACACAGTTTATACACGGTCATTTGTGTAAATAACCAAATATCCCCTGTTTTTAGGTTTTGCTTTTCTCAGACAGAAGAAAATCCAGGTGGTTCCAGGATATAACGCACATATACTATTAGTTTAGCTTGAACAACTGTCATCAAGTTTGACTTGTTACACATAACACAAGTTGAGGTATTTTTCTAACTATGTACAAGGAATGAATACAACATCATTTATTTTTCAGCTGCTCTCATTGGGAAATCACACATCTGGGACAGGTACCCTTACATCCAACCCGACCCAGCCTACTTTTTCAGTACCCTACTGATCTAAGCGATCCGGACCAAAGAGCTGGAGCTAATACACATCAATCCGTTGATTCACTGTCACGGCGATGATGTCACACGATCACTTAGCAGCGCTATCCGGTTAACACTCCGCCTCCAGGTAAGGGTACAGTTTTGCTGTGGGGACGCAACGTGAAATCAACACATCTATACCAAAACCCACCCGATCCGACCCGACCCAGACCCGCAGGTGGAAACGGGGCTTTAGAAACACCATGAGGATCCAGACAGAAGTGAAGCTCAACACAGTAAATGTTAGAAAGATGAATACTTTACTATAAAACCCCGTCATCTCCATGGAAACCAACAGGACCTTCATGATCCTTTCCAAACAAAGGCATAGGAGAACAGCTGAGGTTTTTTTTTTTTTTTTAGTGCTGATTTCTGATTGGCTTCTAGCTCCCAGAGTTTTTGTCCCACAGTGATGAGACGGACATCTTTGTGAAGAGCAGTCTCTCTGGTTTCATATCACCTTGTTTGTGTGGTTTGCTTGAAGTGGAGAAATTAGCAGAAGCCCTAAAGTGGACAGTTCTGTTCTCATGATTTTCTTCCATTCCCATATAATTGTTGGGGTTTGAACAGTGTTTGGTTTGGATGCCGATGCTTGGTGGAGGCTTTAAGCCGAGTTTTTCCCATGATATTGCTATGCGACATGTTGGGACTGTTGCTTCCTGGTGTCTGCAAACATCTAATGCTGCCAAAGCAAGGAGCTTAAAGTTACTAACATGTAAAAAGAAGTGGAAGCAGCTATTATTGTAGTGGATTTCTCCATATGAACCCTCCATATGTTCAGACGTAGGCTGTCTGCATCCATCTGGCAGTAGTCAGATTTAAGGTTCGACATGATTACGTCAACAGAAAATGGAAGTGAAGACACCGAGAACGTTTGCTTCAACGCAGTGTTAAAAGCTCCATGAGAGATTACATGAGGAGCCAACAGCAGGGCATGTATGACAGGAAAATGCAAATGAGGCGATGGGGCTCCAGAAGCAGCCTGAACACACAGACACAGAAAACGTGACTCATTAAAAATCTTGCAGGGTACTTTGTAAAAGTCTTGAGTGCTGACCCTCTGCTTAAAAGTTTCGGAGTAAGACTGAATCCAGGAATGTCTGTCGAAGCTCCAGCCAAGGGAATAAAGCCTCACTGATTTTCTGCCTCTGTCTAACCTCCCTAAGCTTTCTAGTTTCTCTTCATCACCCGTCCTTTCTCTCGGTGTGCGCCTCTCTTTACAGCCCTACTCATGGGAACGAGTTCAAATAAACCTGCCCCCCAGGGACGAAGCAGATCTGACCCCATCCCATAGTTCTGTCTGTTTGCCAGCCTTTTGTTTTTGACTGACTGACTGTCCAGATGTGGTTCTGGCTCTGATCTGTTCCCCACAGAAATGTTTAAATATGGTTCCCATTAAATATGAGCTCCAAACATATTTGACAAATGTGGCTGAAAAATCCTCCGTCGTACATCTTGATATATTTCTGGAACGACAAAAATTTTCCTCTGAAATTAAGTGGCGCTGCCAAAAACTGCATGCATGCAACTGAATGCAAAGCAGTAAGGGTGGAAAAACGAAATGAGACTAGGATGGTGCATGAAAAGCTGAAAACAAAAATCTTGAGTTAGTTTTACCAAATGTTTTTTTTATAACTAAAAGCAGAGCAAAACTCCACATGGGAAATTTCCCCAAATTCCAAACTAAACTGATGAGCTAAAGTTTAGCTGCATTCTCACATGTGCAGCTTTCCTTTTTCTAGTTTTGTGAAAAGCAACACACTGAAAGGGTTTAAAAGTAGAATTTGAGGCTTTAAAACTGCAGCTCACAAACCAAAACCTGACAACTATTTGGCCAATTTCACTTCTTACAGAGTGAAAGATTTCTACATACAGTAGAAACATGCAGGGGTCTGATGGAACAGCACGTCATTGGTTCAGTTTCCAACTACAGGGTCTTCAGGGAGGGGTGATGAACTCAGAGTTGCTCTGATAGCCAGCTAACACCTTGTGATGCAGTCGTTACATGCAGTAGATGACATGAAACTGAGCAGGTGAGTGCTTGAGATGACATATTTTCCATCTGATCAGGATTTCCAGTCAAGTTTTATTTGTTTTTTTTGTCTTTATTTGTACCATTTGGATTTTTATAAGCTGTTATTTAGCTGTTTGCACTGTTTCCTCACTACCTGTGTGCAATTTTTAAAAATACATTCTAATAAATCATGATTCTGTTCTCACATTTCAGATTTTTTTGGCGTCACTACATCTGGGATTGAACTGGGATTGATGTAATTTAGTAGCCTTAAAAGCATTATAGAAGATGTTTCAACAATTTTTGCAATATTCATTGAAATTGGGTTCACTTCCCCATACGCTATGATTAATTAAAAGCTTTAAATAAATATAATCATACATCAGCTGTGAAAGAAATGGGTCTGAAAACATCCACCAATCATCTCTGCATTTCTTATATTTTTAATTTGTCTATTGGCTCGTCAATCATTTTTACAACCGTAGTAAGAGTGACTGACGGTCAGTTCAACGGGTAATAGGCGAGACTGATCAATGAAAGTGATTGATTGGCGAGTGTAATATTGTGTGCTGGAAGCGGCACATTTCCAGCAGGTCGCAAACAATCTTTCTGCAAGCAGTTAGCGAAGTTCAGACTGTAATGACATCTATCTTATTTGCATTTGTGACATAATGGGAGAATCTGTACTTGCTGTCTGCTAAACACAAACACTAACTAACTGCTAACAGTCTCTGCTTTCTGAAATGCCGAAAACATATTCTATAGCGCCTTTAAGTAATATTCATGGTGACAGAATCCGCTGAGTTGGTGTTTATTTATAGTCTTTTTTTTCATTATCCTGACAAATTCCAGGAATTACTGGGATATATTTTTCAGTCCATACTGCCCATCCTGCGTGGAGACCCAGCTGGCTCGCCAACTAAAACAACAGCAGAAACCACAACACTCACCTGTTTTGGGATAAAGTGGCAAACATGACCAAAACTTCATATGAAGCAAAATAATTAAAGGTTGAATATGGAACATTTTTATTAAGACTTATTAAAAAAAAAAAAAAAAACTCCACGAGGCAGAATAAAAATACAACATTTCATTAAAGATTTGTATTTAGCCTAAAAATAGATAAAATATGTTTACATCTACAAGCCAATACACGCTGCCATTACGGGTTGCCAAATAGGTCTCTATGTGGTAACAGTATATTTGGCACAGTTAGGCTGGTACTGGGAAAACTGGTGGAGTCGGCAAGTCAGGCAGCTGCTTCAGAGTCCCGGAGATATTGTTATTCGTAACTTAAGAAAAGTGACCTGAGAAGAGCAAAAACTAGATTAAGTTTAGTTGAAGACTACACTAGATAGACCCACAAATAATTTTCATGGCATCAAAATACGGAAATGGCGACTTTTCTCCTGGATCGGTAAGCTAACTAACTTGCTAACATGGCTAACGTTAGCTGTTAGTTATAAACTCCTCTGCGTTACTTGTTGAACATGTTGCAGGCTGCTGGTCACTGATGTATCGGCAGTGAGTTTCTGCAACCAAACGGCTGGAGTTGTTTTTCTGCTGTTGCAACTACAACCTAGACACACGTGATGTCGCTGTTCTGTCCGTGTTCCATATCAAACCTTTAAAGAATAACTTAATTTATTTTTTGCCTGGACCTTATTTCTAGGAGTTTATACGTGCATTTACTCACTGGTAAAATTTCTGTTCGGTCATTCTACTTAAGGCATTGATGAAATGAAGGTGTTTTGCTGCAGATAATGTCTTGACCAATCTCTCCCATTATATAGGAGTACGCCGAAGGGCGACTCAATGTAATATCTTCCGAAGGAGTCAAAATAATGCAGATATTTTACCGGTGATTAAATGCACATATGAACTCCTAGAAATAAGCTCCAAGTTGAAAAAAAAAGAAAGTTTTCCTTTGAGTTCATGTTCCCTCAGAGAACATGATGCAACCATCCTCACAGGCTGCACAGAATGAGCTCATTTGCTTTACAAAGATTCTACTTTTCTTTAAAAAAAATCTTTGATTTATTTGAAGCTATCCATGTTTAGCTCGTCATGCATTTGTGTTCATGTGTAGAAATCCAAACCAACATGTTCTGAAGTCTGATTGCTTACAGATGTTTCCCTGAGTCCCATTCCCGTTAGCTCCGTGCTGAGCTGAGATGAAGTGAAAAGCGTTTTGTTCTGCTAACCTTCTCCAAGAACATGCACCACACCGACAGACCTCAGATTGCCAAGTCTGTGCGAGTCCACCTTAAAGAAGGTCCCTGAACACATCATTTCTCCCAGTATCTGTTTTCATGAAATCATTGACTGTCAGGAAACAAACAGTCTTATAACATATTCTCACCACCACCATTTCTTTAATATCTTGTAAGAGGAGAGAAGCTGCAGTTTAAACAAATCACTTTCTTTTTTTTGCTTAAAAAACTTTTGACACCACCAGAAAAGGTTTCCTTTTAATGGGGGAATTTTCTTTGAGGTAGAAAGGCACCGATGTGGTCTAATTTAGATTCAAGCCCACTGCTGGGCGTCATTAACCATTCATGACATCGGACTGGTGGAACATTGAAGCTGATTGGCTGAGCCTTGAGGGGAATACGAGTGCTATGATTGGCGGAGCCCGGGGGAAATTGACTTCTTATTGGTGGTAATGAAGAATCCTGAGGGAAAACAAACCTGAGACAAAACAGGCATAAAACTAAAAGGCTGGAGAGGATGGACCCACTGCAGATATATCTCATCTATCAACACACTTTCAGTCTCTTCTTTCAGTCAGAGTCCAAAGCAATAAGAGATGATTCATCCCGCAGACACACATGATGAAAGAATATCAGAGAAGTTTCTGCAGAGTATTGAGAGAAAATTGTGTCACAATGTAATTCGGTCCAGAAATAAAAGGTGTGATTCCTGGTTGTCTGCTACACGCTGGAGTAAATTATATGACTTTAGCCCAGAGATAGTCGCCTGTCTGGACTGAAGCTCAGGGTTGATAACTCGGTACCAACTGGATGTGGACAGAAATGGACAGAAAAACACGATAACTTTATATCAAGCAGGTCCTCATGAATAAAATGGAGATTATTGATATTCTGTGTATAAAATCCAGAGTCAAAAGAAAAAACATCAGAGACAAACAGAAAAATAAATAGAGAAAAGGCCAACACGTCTTATCTGTTATCGATGATTTTGTAAAGGAGAAGGATCGATGTTTTGCAGTTCTCACTTGTTTTGTGTGTTTTTGGTGCTTTATGGGTTCAGTAAATGGCTGATTCTGAGTCATTTAATTATCTGTGTCTGGACACATTCCTCAGATGCAACCAACTTCCAGATGCATCTCAGAACTGCAATGTTACAGCCTTAAAAGGAAAAACTTCGGTGGTTGAGTGAAAGTACATTTTTAATGACTGGTTTCCATTTAGAAAGATTTAACTACATACACTATATTGCCAAAAGTATTTGCTCATCTACCTTGACTCACATATGAGCTTCAGTGACATCCATTCCAAATCCATAGAGTTCAGTATTACGTTGGTCCACCTTTGCAGCTAGAACAGCTTCATCTTCTGGGAAGGCTGTTCACAAGGTTTAGGAGTGTGGAGTGAGTGAGTGAGGTTGTGAGAGTTATGGGAATCTTTGACCATTCTTCCAGAAGTCACACACTGATGTTGGACAAGAAGGCCTGGCTCTCAGTCTCTGCTCTAATTCATCCCAAAGGTGTTCTATCGGAGTTGAGGTCAGGACTCTGTGCAGGCCAGTCCAGTTCCTCCACACCAGACTCTGCATCCAGAACTTTATGGACCTGCTTTGTGCACTGGTGCACAGTCATGTTGGAAGAGGAAGGGGCCAGCTCCAAACTGGTCCCACAAAGTTGGGAGCATGGAATTGTCCAGAATGTCTTGGTATGCTGAAACATTTAGAGTTCCTTTCACTGGAACTAAGGGGCCAAGCCCAGCTCCTGAAAACAATCCCACACCATAATCCCCCCTCCACCAAACTTTACACTTGGCACAATGCAGTCAGACAAGTACCGTTGTCCTGGCAACTACCAAACTCAGACTCCTCCATCAGATTGCCAGATGGAGAAGCGTGATTGGTCACTCCAGAGAACGCCTCCACTGCTCTAGAGTCCAGTGGCGGCTGCTTTCCACCACTGCATCCACGCTTTGCATTGCACTTGGTGATGTATGGATGGATGCAGCTGGTCACCATGGAAACCCATTCCATGAGGCTCTCTGTCACTGTTCTTGAGCTGATCTGAAGGCCACATTAAGTTTGGAGGTCTGTAGGGATTGACTATGCAGAAAGTTGGCAACCTCTTCGCACTATGCACTCCAGCATCCACTGACTCGCTCCGTCAGTTTACGTGGTCGACCACTTCATGGCTGAGTTGCTGTCATTCCCAAACACTTTCATTTTCTTATTATACAGCTGAAAGTTGACTGTGGAATATTTAGGAGTGAGGAAATTTCACCACTGGATTTGTTGTACAGGTGGCATCCTATCACAGTTCCGCGCTGGAATTCACTGAGCTCCTGAGAGCGACACATTCTTTCACACGTTTTTAAAAAACAGTGCATGCCGAGCTGCTTCATTTATACACCTGTGGCCATGGAAGTGATTGAAACACCTGATTCTGATAATTTTGGTGAGCAAATACTTTTGGCAATATAGTGTTCAAAATCTGAAAATAGAGCTGGGTGGTACACCTGTTCAGACTAAATACTGTCTTTATTTAGTGATACGAATTTGTCTTACACCACAAACACAGGTTACAAAACTTATGTGGTGCGTGACGGGGGGAACCCTTTTCACTGCAGCACCACTAAACATGCCTGCAAGCACAATTTATGCACAAGACGACTCAAAGTGGTTTACAGTCTGAAAATCTTTCAATACAGGTATTCTTTTCAAATAAGCAAGAAAAACGAAAAATTTCTGGAAGTTTTTCTGAAAGCGCATCAAGCAGACCCTTCAAAACATGGAGATACTGATCTTCTTTAAGAGGAAGTACATGTTTTATAAGTAATCATACTGTCATTCAAAAGCAAAGTATTATTATATACAGTCGTACTCAAAATTATTCATACCTGCAATTAAAGAAAAGATAAAATTCACAATAGTAATTCAAATAACAAGAAACTAAAGAAACTAATAATGAATACAAATTTACAAAACTATCCATTAGTGAAATAAAATATTTCTGTTTATTGTGGTTGGAAATAAGTGTTTTAAAAAAAACAAACCAAACCAAACTGTCCCAGACACATTTGAGCATCTTTCCCATGAACAGTGGACCAACATACCTGTCAACAGGTGCAGAATTTCTTTTTGAACATTAGAGAAAACACCTGATTGCACAAAATTGTAGGTTCTGAGATCCATCATGCTTGTTTACTTGTTTTATTTTTTGTGTGTTTGTTTTTAATACTTCTTTCAAACCACAACTCAAAATAAATATCATGATATTCATATAATTTTTATTTATTATTACTTAAGTCAATTTCCGCTTATTTCACTGACAGCTAATTTTTCTCCTTTAATTGCAGGGTATGAATAATTTTGAAGAAGACTATCCTGAAATAAAAAAAAAAAAGGACTAGAAAAGTAAAAACATTTCAGAGGGAAATCCAGAGAATCTCTAAACTAAGAATCAGGTTTCATGAACTGCATTTAGTCTGGATTACATCACAAAACCCATCAAAGTCTCACTGAGCATCAACAAAATCTACATCAACGAGGATATCCTGACCATTTGTTAACTAATCCTTTATCACTCGCACGCTGCATTTACACTCTTCAGACATTAGCTCCTGTGGGGCTGAATGATAAATTACTGCTGTGATCCATTTAAATGAGCATTTCCTCCATAACCGCAGGGGTATCTCGCATCTATTAATATATAACATTAAGTTCTAACCAATAAATTATTAATTAGGAATCTGCATTTATTCATGCTACATGTATGTCTGAAGATATGATATGCTTTATATAATGCTGAGCAGCTTCTAATTCATGTTTAATACTGTTATTCTTGTTAATTAAGTGATTTTTGTTTGTTATTGCAGTTTCTTCCTGAGGGATACATTAAATTAAATGTATGTAATCCTGGATTAAGCATATTTACAGATATCTGCCAAGCCTGAATTAAATTTTTCCACAGCTTTGCAGAATTATGTCAAGCTGTGCTGAGGTTTATATGCATATAATATGTCCAACAGCAAAGCTTAATGTGGGACTTATTACTCTGCATCTGTGAAATTCAGGCAGATGTCTTTTAAATGTTTTTGCTTCTAAAGCTGCTCATTCATCTGTGCACATAAAGAGCCCAAACTAGTAAATAGACAAAAGAAACACTAAAATTAATCACTGTGGATGCTTTGAGTGACAGGTGGTTAAATAAACTGACAGAAGAGTCCAATCAGAGATCGTAAAGAACACATAGAAGACGTAGATTACAACAAAAATCCTGATTCAACTTCAACTAAAGTGGAAATTACAACTTTGTCACCATGCCACCTTTTAACAAGTCATCCATTCAGGAGAGGAGGACTAGTTTTAAGATACAAGATCTGGGGTGGTCGGCATTCAGCTCATGAGAGCTTCATTCAAACACTCGTGTTTGTAAAGTACCAGTTTGTGACATCTCAGCAGGGCAGCGGCACAGAGAGCAGAAAGAATCGAGTCTCGCACACAAAGACAGACTGTCAGGAGGGAAACCAGTACAGAGGACGGACTGTCGGGACACGAGCCAGAGATATGAGGAGTCGGAAAGTCCACAAAAGACTGAATCAAATCTAAAAGTTTCTTTACCAAGTAATGCTATAAAACTTTTAGCTGAATTCCCACCAGTTTCAGAGGTGTTTGGCAATATTTTAATGTGTGTGTAAAGCTTTTTCAGTTATACTGAACAGTCAGAATCCACATTCATCACATGGCATCTACAGTCGTCCCCAAAATTATTCATATCCTCCAACTAAGGAAGGAAAAAAGATCAGCTGTCAGGAAATGAAGCTGAAATTGAAAAAGTAATAAATAAAAATTTTATGAAAATCATAACAGTGATTTTGAATTGTGGTTCAAAAGAAATATTAAAAACAAACAAACAAAAAATAAAACAAGTAAACAAGCGTGATGGGGCTCCGAAGCAAATATTTGTCTGGGACAGTTTTTTTTTTTTTTTTTAATTATTCTTTTCAACCACAATTCAAAAGCAATATTTTATTTCACTAAATTATTATTTTGTGATTTTTAATTTATTATTAGTTTCTTTAGTTTCTTGTCTTTTGAACTATTATTGTCCATTTAGTCTTTTCTTTAGAGGGTACAGTATGAATAATTTTGAGTACAACTGTACTTGACATGAAAGTTTTATTCAGTCAAACCTGGATTAATGCTCAAAAATCTGCTGCAGAGCGTTAATCAACAAACTCAAGACACCAAATCCACAACACGGAGCAGCACCTGTAATACTCAAATGTACAGTCCTCAGAATTATTCATAACCTTCCAATGAAGAAAAAGGTAAAATTCACATTCGGAATTCAAATAGCAAGAAACTAAAGAAACAAATAATAAATAAAAATTTACAAAAATATAATTTACTGAAATAAAATATTGTTTTTGAATTGTGGTTGAACAATAAAAAAAAAAAAAAAAAAAAAAAAAACTGCCCCAGACACATTACAGCACCTTTCCCGTGAACAGTGGACTAGAATACCTGTCAAAAGGTGCAGACGTCTGATTGGACGTTACAGAAAACACCTGATTACAGTGATTGCCTCAAAGTGTTGCTCAACAAAATTTTAGAATTGAAGCCCCATCATGCTTGTTTACTTGTTTTATTTTTTTGTGTGTTTTTAATATTGCTTTTTAACCACAACTCAAAATCAATGTCATGAATTTCATAGAATTTTTATTTATTACTTTTGTCAATTTCAACTTATTTCACTGACACCTGATATTTTCTGTCTTTAATGGGAGGGGATTAATAATTTTGAGGACGACTGTAATTACAGGATAAATTTTAACACAATGCAGGACTCGTTATTGGCTAAAGGCAGATTATTATACTAAATAACTCATCTTAAATACTTTCCAAAAACCTCAATTTTAGGGAAGGCAGGGATCCAAAAATGGAAAAATAGTTTGTCACTTCACCCTGAAGAAGGCGCAAGCCGATACGCGTTGGTGTATTTTTAAAATGTTCTAGCGCATTACATTAAACGCTTTTACATTTTACACCTCTTTCACTGCCTGGACCTGGATTTTTTTGCCTTCCCGTAATTGTTCCCTTCCATGAGCACCAGAGGTTTGAGGACCTGCCATTTTTTATAACCTAAACTTTAGGTTGAATATAAACTGATACACTATTAAGCAAACAGCTGAAAATAACTTTCCACTTTCTAAAACCAAAACAAATGCAATTAAAAACAGTTTTTCAGTTAGAAGAAAACGTGAGTGGAAGCTTTTATAAAAGCTAGAACCTTTTTTTTTTAAAGATTATCTGACTTTTCTGAAGAAAAATCACAGATTCTTCTGTGAATACATTTAGAAAATACATTTCTATTATGGTAAATCAATCCAGACCGGCAGAAAAACCTAAATTACTCTGTTTTATGTCTGCAATGTATTTTCTTAATCATAATCTGATTGTAATTTTGTGTGTTTCTGGCAGTGGAATGCATCACTGTGTTGAGTTTGGAAAACCTCCGTGCTGTCTTGGCCTGGCTTACACCATACCAACACAAGTTTGATGAAAAAGAAATGCAAAGAAACATGTGCTGTGATAGATTACCAATCTAAAGCAGGTCTCAAGTCGGCGCAAATTTATTCTCGCAGCACGAGAGAATGAAGAGAAATCCACGGACTGCCTGGAAGGAGGGAAATCAATCTCCTTAAATAAATATGACTTTACAGCAACGCATAGACGGCTCTCTGCTCTGCTAAAGACAGAAGTAAAGGGAGTAAAAACCATGATCCCATTTCATGGCGGTAAACGCACGTACACATTAATTCTGAGCTATGCAAATGTAATTTAGTGGCCGTGTCCTCTGCGTAAGAGCCAGCGATTAACAACCGCTTTCTCTCACAGAACACCTCCCATTAACCCGACAATGACACGCGCTGATGAAACCATGTATGTCCTTGAGTGCATTTTCTCTGCATACCAACACGCCCATCTGCTGCTTTAATTATCCCTCGTACCTGAGCCGAGTTGCCAACAACTTTTATTTTTTTAAAAGGGAAAGAAAACTCACATATCTGTCAGAGTTTTCATCAAAGCAGTTAAAGGGTGTTCGTGTCTGGGATGATTGGCTCAGAGCACCTCGGCCCGTTCGGTGCAACACTGCACTCGGCTCGCATGGGAATAACTGTCAGAGCCTCCTGACATCTCGCAGCAACTCATTTTTAAGTCCTTAAGATGTTGCGACTGAAGTTCTCTGCAGACTCCGACTGGATCCAGATCCTGATGGCGTTGTGGTGATGTTTAAAGGCAACGCTTAACATGAAAAGATAAAGCTTGGATCAGAAACCTCCCAGGTGTTCTGTCACTACTTTTTAAAGAGTTAGAAGATCAAATGATGCCCTGGTTGATATGAGATGAAGTGAACGGACTCCCCTCCACAACTTTTAAATGTAAATAACTGATGAAATTCCTCAAACAATGTGCTCGTGTTAGTATTTTATTGGTTTTTCGACTGAAGATCCTCACAAACAAGCCTGGTGGACAGAGTAATGCTTAAAAAATGTGTCTGTGTGTATTTTAGGTGTCAGGATGGTTTATGTTTCATCTGATGCTGAAGTTGAGCTAATTAATGAGTCTAAATGTTCCTGGAAATTTGACTTGACTACAAAGAAAAGTTAGACGTCCTCTTTAAAACCCGCAGTCTCCTCAGCACCACTCAGGTCCAGGGTATTTTCAGAAGCTGACAAGTTAAATTATAGACATGAAAACATACAGTTGTGTGAAAAAGTGTTTGCTCCCTTTCTGATTTCTTATTCTTTGCATGTTTGTCACAATTATATGTTTCAGGTCATCTAACAAATTTAAATGTGAGACAAAGATACTCATCTTTTCAGAATTGTTGTAATTCAGCCACATTGGAGGTTTTTCCAGCATGAACCGCCTTTTTAAGGTCATGCCACAGCATCTCAATGGGATTCAGGTGGGGACTTTGACTAGGCCACTCCAAAGTCTTCATTTTGTTGTTCTTAAGCCATTCAGAGGTGGACTTGCTGGTGTGTTCTGGATCATTGTTCTGCTGCAGAACCCAAGTGCGCTTCAGCTTGAGGTCACCAACAGATGGCCGGACATTCTCCTTCAGGATTTTTTGGTAGAAGCAGAATTCATGGTTCCATTTACCACAGCAAGTCTTCCAGGTCCTGAAGCAGCAAAACAGCCCCAGACCATCACACTACCACCACCATATTTTCCTGTTGCTATGATGTTCCTTTTCTGAAATGCCGTGTTACTTTTACGCCAGATGTAATGGGACCTCCACCTTCCAGAAAGTTCAACTTTTGTCTCGTCAGTCCACAGAGTATTTTCCCAGAAGTCTTGGGGATCATCAAGATGCTTTCTGGCTAAACTGAGACGAGCCTTTATGTTCTTTTTGCTCAGCAGTGGTTTTGGTCTTGGAACTCTGCCATGCAGCCATTTTTGCCCCCCAGTCTCTTTCTGATGGGGGAGTCATGAACACTGACCTTCATTGAGGCAAGTGAGGCCTGCAGTTCTTTGGATGTTGTTCTGGGGTCTTTTGTGACCTCTTGGATGAGTCGTCGCTGTGCTCTTGGGGTCATTTTGGTCGGCCGGCCCCTCCTGGGAAGGTTCACCACTGTTCCATGTTTTCACCATTTGTGGATAATGGTTCTCACTGTGGTTCTCTGGAGTCCCAAAGCTTTAGAAATGGCTTTGGAACCTTTTCCAGACTGATAGATCTCAATTACTTTCTCAGTTTTTCCTGAATTTCTTTAAATCACAGCATGATATCTAGCTTTTGAGGATCTTTTTGTCCACTTAACTTTGTCAGGCAGGTCCTATTTAAGTGATTTTTTGATTGAGAACAGGTGTGGCACTTTTACATACAGGGCCATGGGGTTTGGATTGGATTTTTTTACCCCCCTCTCCCCTTATAAAAATCTTCGTTTAAAAACTGCATTTTCTGTTTGTGTTATCTTTGTCTCACATTTAAATTTGTTTGATGATCTGAAACATATACGTGTGACATGTGGAAAAATAAGAAATCAGGAAGGGAGCAAACATTTTTTCACACAACTGTATTTATGATCTACAGGGAAGGATCTGAGGGAATATCAGAAAAATAAATATCATCCTTAAATTTAACCTCCTTTTATTCGGCCTGTGGCCAAGAAGTGATTTTATTCATTTAAAGCAGATTTTGGTTACTTTAAAAGGTACAGTATGTAAAAATTACTGACATCTACTGGAAAAGATGGGCACCAAAAATACTTCAAATATGCACAATTAAGAATGGATGATGGCCATCAGTGGCCAAAATTCTTCAATACAAAGATGTTTTCCTTCATGAGTGGATCCAGTGGCCCCATTTGTATTGATGACTGTACAGCAGGTAAGTACTTCAACATTGTGCACCTGTTTCATCTGAATCAGGTGTGCTGTGGCAGGGAAAGACTATTGTTTCTGACTAGAAGTGATGGATATGTATCAGGATTAAAATGTCTATAAGGGTAAATAGTCCAGCCCCCAGGAAAGTAAAATGAGGAAAGGGACAGAGAGAGACACAAATATAGTGACATTAGAGTGATGAAGAGAATCAGATAAATGGTTTCTGGATCTTTAAAGGTTGTTGGAGCAGTGTCACCTTTCTAGCTTACAGTAGCATATAATCCATAAATCATTTGAGTCAATTTAAGTGTGTTACTTCCACTTTATAGTCATCAGGGACATTTGGAAATCTAACAATAGGCCCAGTCAGGTGTTATTTAAACCTCTTGGCTGTGTTTTCCTGCTGGGAGCTCAGTTTTCATCCCCTTTACAAGTAATGGTTGTTGCAGCCTTTTGGTGAAAACGAAATCTGTGTTTGAGTGTGTTATTAACTCATTGACTGCCAGACGTTTTCAGAGCAGAGCGCTCTTTAATTGCCAGGGTTTTTAAGCATTTTCAAAAGACTAGGGGTGAGAATAAAAATAGATACACTGAAATATCGGGATTTCTTCATATGCTGATATCATATTGACATTAAAAAACGCAGTATTGATATATTTTACTAATCAAATCTCGCGTTATTTCATCGTTCTGTTACAAAATCTTGCGAGAATTCACAAATATTTTGCAATATTATCATATGCTGTTATATTGATATTTAAAAATGTGGTATCGATCTATTTTACTAACGAAATCTTGCAAGAATTCATAAAATCTCGTGAAATTTTGCAAGTAAAATAGATCGATACTGCATTTTTAAATATCGTGTGTTATTGGCGTGAAACACACATGAAAATATCGCAATATTTTAATGTATCGATTTTTTCCTTACCTGGAAACAGATAACAAAACTGCTATCTTTTTTTTCAGCTTTAATATTGGTATCAAATCGGTTACCGGCCACATGAGTTTTAAAATATCGGCATATCGGATATCGTCCAAAATTCCAAAATCGCGCGTCCCTAATCTCACTTGTTTTCATGTTCAGTATTTTAATTTAGCATGTAGCAAGGGCATTGTTTATGTGTGGAAATCTTGAGTACATACATGCGGCTTCTGTGGAAGTTTAAAAAGACTGATAGGGGATTATCACGCTTCCGCGTTCCGGTTTCCGGAAGTTGAAACATTTGGCACTTCCTCTTCCGGGCCATGTTAACGACAGCCGTTCCTGCTCTGTTATACTGTTTAAATCGGAAAACTCCAAACATATTTAAGTTTTCATTCTAGACTGAAGTGATACTGGATCAAAAGCTGGATCAAAGCGATCGATTTGCCGCGGTGAAGGGACGAACTTTATAATAAAACACACGTTTGTTTGTCCCCGGTGGGGCACAACACCGGCACTTCACAGCATGCTAGCATTAGCCAGCAGTGTTACCGCGTGCTAACATTGTGCGTCTTAAAACACACAAACATCTAAAATCGGGTCTGTACCTCCCCGTTTCCAGTGGAACAACTGGGGACTGCCAAGAAAGGAGACGCTTTCAGATGCTTGTGTGTTTTCAGCCGCACAAAGTTAGCCGTCATCAAGCTGGCTATGCTAACCTGCTAACACGTCCGCCAGCTACTACTCTGTTAAACTTTGTAAATCGGATAACGCCAATCCAAGTTTTCATTCCAGACTGAAGTGATGCTGAGGAAGAAGTGGATTAAAACGACCGATTCGCCGCTGTGAAGGACCGAACTTTATAATAAAACGACACACGTTTGTTTGTGGCCGGCAGACTGCGCAGTCGTGTTAGCAGGTTAGCATTAGCCAGCTCGATAACGTGCCTAACTTTGTGCGCGAAAACACACAATTATCTGAAAGCGTCTCCTTTCTTGGCAGTCCCCAGTTGTTCCACTGGAAACGGGAGGTACAGACCCGATTTTCAGATGTTTGTGTGTTTTAAGACGCACAATGTTAAGCACGTCGGTAAACACTAGCTGGCTAATGCTAGCATGCTGTGAAGTGCCGGTGTTGTGCCCCACCGGGGACAAACAAACGTGTGTTTATCATAGTCGGCCCTTCACCGCGGCAAATCGATCGCTTTGATCCAGCTTTTGATCCAGTATCACTTCAGTCTAAATGAAAACTAAATATGTTTGGAGTTTATCCGATTTAAACAGTATAACAGAGCAGGAACGGCTGTCGTTAACATGGCCCGGAAGAGGAAGTGTCAAAAGCCGGCAACTTCCGGTAAGCGTGATAATCCCCTATTGTGAAAATTGACGGTGATAAAAGGGGGCGCCAGCTGCAAATGATTTACCATCCTATAGAAGCACTCCAACCATCTTCCGACAGCCTTTACATGGTGCTGCTAAATGCATCCGAAACACAATTATGGAACAGAACAAATAATCTGTTTGCAACCTCTGTAGTGATTAAGTGAATAAATTACATTCATTCTTTTTCCTCGGCATGAAGGCAGATTACTCCTCTGATGCTATTATCAATTATAAAGGAGCCACTAATTATCACTCATTTTTTCCTCCACACCTGCACTCATGCTGCCCCGTAAACCGTCTCGGTTTGAATTATTGATTCTGATACTTTCGTAATAAAACGGCCAGAGGCCGATTCTGTGCTCGTTACCCAGAGAGACCACAGTCAACTTAAACAACACACTGATAATTACCATGTGATAAAAAGATTTTATTAATAGCCCAACTTCCCGAATGCAAATTAAAGCACTTGATATAATCTTTTCAGGAAAACCTGGAGGTATTTTAACAATTGGATTATAAATCACCTTGTAATCAGGCTAATCGGCTCCAGTCTGAAGGCCAGCTTACTGTAAATGTGGAGCGTGGGCAAATACAAACAGATTCATCTTTTGTTTCAGAAATGTGTTTCTATTATGCGTTTAAAGGAAAAGGTGTTGGTTTTTATGGCTGAACTTGGAGGCGGGGCGGCTCCTGCTGTCGAGTCAATTTGTGTGGACACAGATTTACAGCTTCTCTACGTGGAAATTAAACCTCTCTCTCTTCCACTGCGACTAAAAAGGAGAAATCGAGGGAACGCTGAACATAAAAGCACGATCTTTAAAAACTTCACGCCTCTCTAAAGTGGTATCAAAAATTAATTAGTGCTGCCTGCACACGTGGAGCTCTGCCACAGCTTCAGATTGTGTTGGGAGTGTTTACATGGAGACATCTGAACTCCTCTTATCCTGCATTTCCGGAAAGTTTAGTTGGTATTTTTTTTTTTACTTTACCTTTACCCACATTCACAGAAAGAGAAAGCAAGAGAGGAGAGGCGGCTCTGTTAACAAGGCGGGCTCTGTTTCAGGTCCGAGTTATAAGTGAAAATATGCACGAAAGGAAAGAAAGGCAGAGAGGGAGAAAGGGAGATTGTTCTTTGCAGCCAGAAGACAGAGATATAGCCTTCATTCCTGCTCAGATTAAAGGATTTAGAGCGAGAAGCCTTATTACGGACCCAAAGAAAGAGAAAAAAGGAGAGCTTGCCCTCCTTCTCCTTCTGTTCTGGGCTGATTAAAACACAGATAACGCTCCCTCCCAGGCTGAAAGCTGCTGAAAGCCAACACACACACACAGACTCATTAAAATCCAGACGTTACAATAGTTTCTGGGAGTTCTGAGGGATTTTAACCTGTTGGACATTCAGTCTCAGTTACCGACCTCTACAGTGTGTGAATGTGCGCACTAAATGTGTGTGTTACAGAGTTTTGGACACGCCTCATAAATCACAAGCTATCAGCAGACGTGAGCAACTTAAGACTTCAGAAGATTTTCTGATTACAGCTGACGTCCTCCAGACCTCTTTACCTGCACAGCACTCAGAAATGTCCTGCAGGTGATTAACAGCACAGCAATAAATAAATAAATGAGATGAAATGCAAAGTTATTGGAGAAAAACCTTTTCTGCTGTTCCCAGTTTTTACAAAAACAGGGTATGGGGGAAATGGCTTGATATGCAAATAAATTTGTCCACACATTTAGTTAATCTTCACATTTAATCAGTTCATTTCCGGACTTCAAATTTATTTCTACACAGATTTAATGGTGAACATGGCAAAGCAAGTTTATATGTTTTGCAGATTTCTTACTCAAGACCAACTTATGATAGTGTATTAAAAGTGAGAAAATCAGCCTTAAATTTTTAACATTTGTATTAAAACTCAAAGAAACAGAATTAAACTAAATAGCATAAAACATAGTAAAACAAACTAAAAATTCAAACACACACACACCCAGTGTTAAAAGTGTGCTTCTCAGATAAGAGATGAGCAATTATGGTGATATTTACTATAATTACTGTGCAGGGTGACCACTGCTAAAATCTGCATCCACTTAACCAGCGGCTCCAAACCTGGGGTCCCTGGACCCCCAAGGAAGTCTCTTTAAACTAATAAAATGAATAAACCATATAAGCTAGGCCTACTTATTGACACCTTTATTAATATCTCAGCCGGAGTTCGTTCAACACCAGCAAGGCTGACCGATCTTCTTCCGTGTAGCGTTTGGGTGCATGTCTCAGACTCCGTTTTTTAAGCTTCCAAACAGCACTTCTTTATTCTTTCCCACCTCACAAATGAGGATTTCTCTCTTGACTCCCCTGAAGTTTCTTTTTTGGTCCAACCTTGCTGGGCGAAGCCTCTGAATCATGCGTATCTAAGGGTGTAACCATGGGCGTAACATGGAAATGACGATTGATTTCAGACATCGCATTTACCAAGACTGTTGTTTGTACGATAACATTGGCTAGATACGAACGTTTCATTATTTTTAATTAACTTTTTTCTTTTCCTTTTTCTTTATCGTATCGTACGGAAGAGATATGAACGTTTCATAAATCCCACACGACCCCAATCATAAGATCATTTTAACGATCAGATGCGCGCTCATTTCCACACTCGCTTTATAAATTAGGGCCAATGTGTCTGAAAATATGAGACAAAGCAGAGGAGTCACGGCTTCTAACCAACCAACAAAACGCACATCCCCGTAAATAACGCAGCTATTTTTTGTCTGTCCGCTTATCTAATTTTTTATATGATCCTTTTGTTCAAAAATTTGGTTTTGCAATATTTAAATTTATTTTATATGGACTTTATTCGGATCAATTCCTTTTATGTGTATTTTATTATCTAGCTTTTATTTGATTTTTATTTATTTATTTCCTTATTTTGGTGTAACCCTAAAAACTTCTCATTTCCCCCAGTGTTTCCTCATGGGGATCCTTCACTCCGGGAGTCTTGCCTGCTCGGTCTGGGGGGTAGCGGCTGTGGTGGGTGCCCTTTTCTTGGTGTCTGGGGTCCTGCACCGCAGCCCTGCGGCTGTGGTGTGGACCCTGGCCTGTCCTGATCTTGGGGGGTTTATGTGGCTAGGGTGGGCTGGCTCCTGGTGTGAATGGATCCCCAGGATATCATGTCCTCACAGCAGCGTCATGTCATATGGTTTTTACTGTTAGTGTTTTTATACCTGTTCACTTAAGAGGCAGAAGTTGGGGGGTTTGTAGTCAGGTGTCGAATTGGGAGGGGGGTTGGGTGTGTGCATGTGTGTGTTTTGTGTTATATACTTGGATGTGTGAAGGCTCATTTTTATTTGAATTTGCATTTGTTTTTGTCATGTCGAGCACTTTGTGTTGCCTTTTAATGCTATGAAAAGTGCTTTATAAATAAAGCTTGATTTGATTTGAAAAGCGAATTCATGTCAACGGGATGTTGGAGCTCTTTTTATTCTAGTTTGGTTTCAACAAGCCGCTGCTTGTATCACCAAAGAGATGAAACAACATCCCTGAACATAACTCTGCAATATCAATAGGTCAAATGCAGGTGAAAGCAAAACAACTGCCACAATGTTATCATTTCTATTTTACTATGAGAGTACTGAAGGTTAAATAATGGAAGAATAAAAACAGAACATCAGACTTTCAGCAAAAGCTTCCTGGACCCTGAAAATATCAAGTCGATTCCTTGTCTGATGCTTAAGTTTCTAAACTCACAATGTTGTTTTATTGACAACAGATTCATGTAAAAAAAACAGACAAAATGCCACAAAACAACACAAATAATTAAACTACAAAAGCTGAATCTAAAACCCGGCATACACTGTGTGATTTTGTCTGTTTTTGAGCCGATTTTCCAGGCGTGTGTGTAATAAGTTTGGCGATCGGGCTGACTCTTGGCCAAATTGTGCGTCGTGCATCATGCAGTATAGTAGGGGGTCAGAAATTGTGAGTCGCAAGAAAATCAAACCTGATATTTTGGTCGTCTCTCGTGAGTGAAGCGGCGCCACAACCAGACTGAGAACTCTTTCCTCTGATATTTTTACATGTCACATGTACAAAAATAAAAACGGAAGTAAACCAGAGGCAGCATGGCGACCCGGCGTGTCATTTGGACGTAGTTCTCGTTGTAGAACTGACAGACCGTACAGCCCACGTCGTCCACACGCAACGTCGTCGCCTTCTATTTTTGGCGAATTCTTCACAAAGAAGAGCGCAAACCGCCAAGGCAGCGCGTTTTTTTTGGTGATAGCATACTGTAGCTGCTGCTGTTGTCGTTATTGACGTCTTCTCCGTTTTCTTCTTCTTCTACTACTAGCTGTATTTATTGCGTTGCATGTCGGGATTGTTCAAGACCCCAACGTGTCTTTGAGGACGTACAGTGTGAGCAGTCAGATCGCATCCGAGCGTCGGTTTGTACAGTGTGAAGACATACATCGCAAGCTGTGAACTTTTGAACTCTGCAATTGAGTCGCACAATTTGAGTTGGAGCTGCGAGCAACGATTTAAAAAAAAAAAAAAAAAACTCAGTGTATCCCAGGCTTAACTTGGATAGGAGAACCTCCTGATCAACGAGCTGCAGGCGAGACGGCAGAGACTGAGTCTGTTACAGCAATCAAGTCTCGACAAGATGAAAGCATGAATCACTTTCTCAAAAATCACCAAATGAGAGGAAAGGTTTGACCTTTGAGAGTTTTCAGAGCTGAAAGCTGCTCTGACAGCTGTATGATCAAAACATGTTTTACAGATGTTCTGCTGGAGGATGCCAGAGCTCTGAGAAGCGTACTGTGGGTGGGATGGAGCCTGGGAGGCCTAAACATGACTTCAGTTTGTCCTTGTTTAGCTCTACCTGGCCGTTTAACGAGACCTGCTGCTGTGAGTTCACACAGACTCATTGTGGACTCGGTGGACATGGTTTTGCCCCGACTGTCTCTAATGAGTCCTCTCTCCTCTAGATGGAGCTCAAAGAGGCCAAAAGTCAGAGATCCATATTGTTTCATTAAGGTCTTAATAATGGTGGGGGGAGTCTTAGCAAGGCCAGTCTCAAATAGCACGATAAATCCACATTTGGTGCTGCGTTAATGGTGATGGAGAAACATGTCAACCAGTGTAACAGCTTTTTAATGCAGCTCCATTCAAGTTTCAGATTCATCATAAAAGCTTTTTTTGTTTCTGCAGACATTAGCGGACCTGCATCAGAGTACTGCTTTGTTTCTCCACGCTGCCGTTCCCTCAAGGGAAGCTTTGCTGAGGCTCAACTTGTTCCACTGTGCAGCTTGTTAAAGCGTGAGCCTCTCAAAGCAGCCTTTATGCTCAGTTCCAAAGTGCTGATCACATTTTGTTTTCTGGCTGACTGTTCATATCTATTTTAAGTCTGTAATCCATATCCAACACCTACATGAACGGGCTAAAATGCCAGGCAGAGTTATGAGAAAAGACATTGCATTCTGGTTAAAAAGTGCCCCGAGTAAAACTAAAATCTCTTAATTTAAGCTTTTTTACTTCAGTTTTGTAAGAAGTATGTAGAGAAGTCATGGAGGAGGTATTTTTAAACATGAATATTACCCTTTTTGGGAAAAAAAACCTGTTTGATTCCAGCAGACATTAATGGAAGATGTCATTTCCCAGACTACAAGTTGCACTTTTTATTATAGTCTGGCTGGTCCTGTGACTTACACATTAATTTAACATGTTTTTAAATGTTAATATAACCTGACTGACATGAACTGGCGAGTAAGAAAATCCTTAAGTGGCCTTATTTCAGTGAGAGGAGTTCATTTTGGACATCTGGCTGTACAGTCTGTGTGGTGGAACAAATCCTCAGAAAAGATGATTATCCTTCTTAATTAGGATGTTTATGATCATTCACAGGCATTAACTTTGGAATCAGAGCAATTGGAGATATCATTAAAAATCTATAAAATCCGAAAAATGCATTACTTCAACGAGAGGAGTTCATCTGGCTGCACTTATGTACTGCAGGGGAACAAATTCTCAAAAATAAAATCAATAAAGTCACATAATTATACAGTAAGGTATATGACAAATCCAAAAATAGCCTTATTTCAATGAGAGGAGTTCATTTTGGACAACAATATGCAGATACAGCATATGTTTTTTATGCTTTAGTAACGTGTAGCCACAAGTTAGTTGCCATATTCTCATGTGTCAGTGATCTGATTTAATAATGTGAGGCCATGAGATAAATTGAATCTTGTGGCCATGCATTAGTGATGCGTGGGAACGAGATTTTTTTCTGCTGTTGCCAGAGAGGCTCCACTGGATTGAGATTGGGAGCTTGGTGAAATTGCTTACTGGTACCTTGCTTGTTGGACTTGTTGGCTTGTAAGTTAGGGGATAACTTCTTTTTTTTTTTTTTTTAACCTGGACCTTATTTCTAGGAGTTTATATGTACATTTACTCACGGGTAAAATTTCTGTATCACTTTGACTCCTTTGGAAGATATTACGTTGAGTCGCCCTTTGGCGTACATCCAGTATAATGCAGAGACGGGGAAGCCTCTCTATAAGGTGTTATCTGCAGCAAAACCCCTTTATTTCACCCATATTTTAAGTAGAATGAAGGAATGCACGAGTACTATTGTCCTGTGAGTTCAGAGGTTCAATGTTTTCAGTTTGGTGGTATCTGGGTAGCGAGCTGCTCCCTCGGCTGTATTGTGGCGCGTGCCAGTCGGCGCATTCACGGCCTGTAAAGTGTTGAGAAAACCTCCCAATAACTAATGGAGAGTTTAATTTGAACTCACAGGACAATAGTTCTCATTTATTCATTTTACTTAAAGCATTGATGAAATGAAGGAGTTTTTGCTGCAAATAACGCCTGATATAGAGGCTGCCGTTATACTAGATGTAGGCTACACCGAAGGGCAACTCAACGTAATATTTTCCGAAGTAGTCAAAGTGATACAGAAATCTTACCGGTGAGAAATGCACATATAAACTCCTATAAATAATGTCCAGAGTGAAAAAAAGAAAGTTATCCTTTAACTTACCCTACTCAGCCTCCAGGTATGTTATTTATGCTATTATGTAGCTGAATTATTGTTAATGAGTTACGTTAAGATTTCAGACACACATTCAGCCTGCTCTGTGTGCTACTGTGCAGTTGAATAACTTGTTATTCTAGATTAAATGTCTGGTTTTGGATTTTATGAAATGATTTTCTAAATAAATGTGACCTGTAAATGTTTTTTTCCTCTTCATGATGCATTTTTTGACCGATGTGAGTTACAGTCGTCGTCAAATTTATACCCATTAAATAAAATGCTAAATTCAAATAGTCACTCACATAAGAAATTTAAAAATTATAAAAATGAATAATAATTTAATATTAATAATGAAATAAAATATTGCTTTCAAATTGAGGGTGAAAAGAATAATAAAGAGCAAACAAAACTGTCCCAGACAAATTCAAGCACTTTTGTGAGCGGTGGGTCAAAATACCTGTCAACAGGTGGTATTGTTCAACAAAATATTAGTTTACTGGTCCTGTCATGCTTGTTTGAATGTTTATTCTTTTTTTTGTTTTTAATATTTCTGGTAAAGCACAATTTAAAATCAATGCCACAATTTTCATAAAAAAAATTATTACTTTTGTCAATTTCAGCTTATTGAACTGGTTTCTTTAACAGGAAGGTATGAATAAATTTGATGACTGGTTTTCCAGAGCAACTTATAATCTGGTAATCTGATTTCATGGTGCCAGCAAAAAAATGTGTTAAATTTGACCCATATTGAGTTAAGGGTTAAAATTAAGTCTATGCAACAACTATACGGTCTATTTTACCACAAACTATTATTTTTTCCTGAACTGTATGAAGTCGTGTTGCTGCCTAAACCTGATCACATACCGACAGAAATCCTTCCGCCCTCATATCTGGACATTTATTCATTCATCCATCTCCTATTGCAGGTCCAACGTTGAGTTGCAAAGGTAACAGAGCAAGAAGTAGCACCTAACCCCCCCAAATGTTGAAATAAAAACTAACATTGTAACAATAATAAACAGACAACATCTGGGAGACTTATGAAGCATCCATTGTTTCTTCTTAGATATTGAAAATAACCTTTGGCATCTACCTCAAGGCAAACGCCCACATTTTCAGCCCGAATATGAGAATCAAGCGGATATAGAGAAAGTAAGAAGACACAACAAAGACAACAACAAAGAGGCAAAGAACCGCACGAATGTCAATGTATATTTATGAGCCAGTAGGAGATAAAAGGCAAAGGAATGAGGAGTAGGTGAAAGAGGAAGATATGCTGCTGCTAAGTTGGTTTATTAAAGTGCTGAAGGGTGCAATCTGGGACACAGCGAGAATTAATGACAGCCAAAAGCCCTGAAACAGAGTTTATACCTTCCAACCAGAACTAAAGACAGTCAGACCGGGTGAGATCCAAAACCCCAATATCCTCTCCTCCACCAGACTTTGTCTTTTTAAAGCTCTGTAAGGTAAAGTTTTGGGTTTCCAATTGGGAATTAAAGTGAGAGGGTAAAACGAAGATGATCTCTTTGCCTGCAGACACGAATCTCTGTGCTCATCTTGTAAATATTTCACATACATCACGTGGCTTTTAAGACAGCTCAGAAAACATACCAATTTTCTAAGAGCTCCCCAACGTTCCAATTGCTTTTTTTTTTAGTTTAAACCAAACTTTATATGCATATAAATACTGTTGGAGAGCTTGTGTGTTTCAATCAAAAAAGTCCAGAGAAATAACTGACACATCAGCTGCAATAAAAACTTAAAATGATCAAAAAAGATAATTTTAGACATTCAGGTAACTCACCAAATGAGCCTCAAGGGAAAAAAGGAGAACATTAAACGCTAAAAAATGAAAGATTTCACATTTACTTGACTAAAAACACAGAAGTCAAAGTTGATCCGTTTGCATGTGTTAGGTTTTCCTGCTGTGTGCTCTCATTCCCAGCGAAGATGTTCTCACATATTTCTGCTTTGTCAAACTGCAAAACAAGTTTGTAACTAACTGCAAAATTGGCTACAAAGAATATGTCAGGTTTGGAGCTATCAACTCTGATAAAATCCTGATTTTACAGCCTCACTGACAAAAACCACCATCAGCTTACAGATCATTCACGCTGGCTCTGTTTCGTCCACTTCCACGGTTCATGGTGTGGTTCGCTTACAGTGAGGATAAAGGACCATCCAGAGAACCAAAGAGAGGAGATAACGTAGAACACGGGTGCCAAGTCCAGTCCTCCAGAGCTACTATCCTGCAAATTTTGGCAAATTTCTTCTTCTATGCTTGCATTATCAGCAGAGTAGGCGCTGAACGCCGCGGCTTCCGTAATGTCGTGAACTCGCACGAACACACAAATAGGAAGTACAATGTTTTACTGTTTAGACTATAAAAATATACTCAATTATGTTGTTTTGAATAAATTATGGACGCTACCCACTCAGGACACTAGAATCACATTGGACGAGCAGTATGGAGGAATATTGCCAAGTGTTTGTGGACTTTTATGGACCTTTTTGGTTCAAGTACCGCTTAACTTCATTATATGAAGTTGGGGGAAAACGAAAACGAAAACGCCTCAGATTTCTGTCTTCATTTGAGAGATTAAAAAAGTGCTCCTGAGTCTTGCTCAGCATGATGGTGAGTAGAAAATGAAAGCACATCATCATGTGGGTGTATTCCTTTAAGATCAGGAACTGGTACCAAACAATAATGGTACTCGGGATGCATCCCTACGCAGGACCCAGAGATCCTGGCTCATCACCAACCAGACAGCCTTCTTGTTAGTTCTCAGCTCCAGAGCTCTTGGCTGCAAAAACCTGTAGTAGGGATGCACGATATTGGAATTTTTGCCGGTATCCGATATTTAAAACTCATGTGGCCTATTACCGATATCATTACCGATATTAAAACTGAATAAATAAGCAGTTTTGTTATCAGTTTCTGACACTTTGGAAAAATAAGGGCTAAAAATATCCATACACTGAAATATCACTATATTTTAATATGCCAATATCAAATAGATATTTAAAAACGTGGTATCGATTTATTTTACTTACAAAATCTCACGAGATTTCATCGTTCTCTTAAAAAATCTCACAATATTTTGTGAATTCTCGGAAGATTTCATAACAGAACGATAAAAAATATTGCGAGATTTGTTAGTAAAATAGATCAATACTGCGTTTTTAAATGTCAATATGATAGCAGATGAAAATGTTACGAAATCTGTTACATCTCGCACTATTTTGTAACAGAATAATGAAATATTGCAAGATTTCGTTAGTAAAATAAATCTATAACACATTTTTAAATGTGAATATGATATCAGCATATGAAAATATTGCAATATTTCAGTGTATCAATATTTTTTTCCCCTTGTCTGTGGAAGTTTCAAAGTCTGTAAAAAAGAAGTTTTTGATTTTCATTTAATTTTAGAAACAGTGGGCTTGATCGGTTAAATATCGGTTACATATCGGTGGGGTAACCAATGTCCAATACTCAGTTTTAAGGGGGCCGATTATATCATGCATCCCTATCCTGTAGCTCACCCAGCTGCATGGGAGCCTTCGCTCTTTCACATACAAGCCAAGTCTGCATTACCATCAGTTAGGACTGGTTCCTGAAACTGGTGTAGATAGAACATTAGGGTTATGTGACCCTGCTTTTCAGAGGATGGAGGTGGAGCTCTGGAGATTCAACTCTGAAATCTACAGCTATGTCTCCAAAAGTCTTTGAATAGTTGATGCCTCTACAGACTTTAAGGCTAAGCATTGATCTTTAAGACAACACACAATGAATAGTTTTCCATCTTATCACACCAAATCTACAAGAGCAAACAATACGAGAATCTTTGGAACATGCACGATGAAAATGACAGATTCCACCAGCAGAAATACACCCAGGTATGAAGCACATGCTCAGATGCACAAGCATGCCTTTGTACCAACAGGAACTGGCAACTTCGGGCTTTGATATTCACATGAGAAAAGAAGTGTCTTGTTTGTTAAAAACACAAAGAGATCCTGCAGAGTTTGCTGAGCAACAGGAGCTGCAGGGAAAAGGCAAACACACACAGGAAAACACACAAAACCACAGAAATGGTGTGACCATGGTTTAGAGCAGGAAAAAAAATAAGAGGATTATCTGGTATTAAAAGTTACACATTCTCACAAACACACACACACACCTGTGCAGAAAGTTCAAGCATGCACTGACACACAATGCAAGCATCTGACCCAGTTCATTATATGAGGTGTCAGCTAGCAAATCCACATTATTGATATGCGGTGTGAATTTACAGCCTATTACCAGCTAAATATTACTCTGCCAGGATTCGTGTGTGTTGCTGTGTGTGTGCAAAGTGTCCCCCCCTCAGCGCTGTGACAAAGGTCTCCCATATTTCTAAGTAAAACAGAAAATAGAAAGAGTTTGTATTCTAAAATTTCATTTTCACATTAGCCTTGCAGCGACAAGCAAGCGAAGCAAATACCAGCAGCCTTGAGGTTGTGTAACAGAGCCTGCTGTGTGTTTGTGAGTAAAAAAGTCGTTTTGGTATCAGCCGGTGACAGCCAGCTGCTGCAGCTCGATAGACAAACATTCAGTTTACACCGCAGCCGTCGTCTCTGCCCTGAGGTAATATGTTGATTTGCTGTCGTTTTTGCTGCTGGAAACATCTTAAATCAAATTCTTCCAGTAAAAACCGCTAATATCTGCATTAGGCAGCTAAATATGAACCCATATTCCAACATGGAGTAATAACTGCCACCCAGAGGAAAGCAGCTTCTGTTTCATTCACCGATGTCACGCTGAGTTCAGAGGATGGCGAGGGTCATGTTGGTCTCAGCTGGTTCCTTTAAAAACACAGCCTCGCTTATTTACCGGCTAAACCAGAACTCACCCTTCATCTGCCCGATGGCTGCTGTTATTTCCGACCGTGCATCATCCCCGTCACGACTTTTACTGCTGGAAACAGGATGTCTCCAATTTCAACGAAGTCACCCCTAAGTGTTCGGACGCTGGAGGTTTCATTTTTCAAGACCACAGCGGTGGAAATTACATAAAGTGGAATTATTTTACAAATGAGAACACCTCACTCTGTTAATTTTCCTTCTTTTCTCCTCCATGTACACCTCTGTTATTTTTATCATGTACAGTCATCCTCAAAATTATCTATACCCTCCAATTAAAGAAAAAGCTCAATTTAATTCAATTATTCAAATAACAAGAAACTAATGACAGTAATAATAAATAAAAATGTACAAAATTATAATTTGGTGAAATAAAATATCGCTTTTGAATTATGATTGGAAATATTAACTAAAAGAAAAAAGAAAAACTATGACGCAGCAGCTTTCTTACGAAAATCACAATATCTCAGCGAGAGCTAAGTTTAAAACATGGGATTTTCAATTTGCATCTCTGTCTAAAAAATCTCCAACCTGTAATGGGGTAGCTATATTGTCTAAAATAAGAACGAAAAGTGGTTTGGAAGCAGCTGTAACTGCTTAAGCAATTATCTAAAAGTTGTTAAGTTAATGTCGGGTTCAGTGGCTTTAACTCAAGGCAATATACTTGTGAATGAATACCATTAACTTTATTCTTCAAATGTAAAGAAACTGTAGAATAGTTCATTGTTTATTGGACTAGATGTGTGTTTTTCTACATTTTTATTATTTATTTAATGCTCACAGTATATTTTATTCATTTAATGTTTTAAACACTGCAAAACAGCTATATGGGTACTTATTTGTAGCTTATTTTTTTTCTGTCTGAACATTTTGCATAAATTATCAATGAAGTGTTATTTGAAAGAAAAAAAAAAAGCTGAATAAATGCATCGTGTAACTAAAAAATAGTGATTTCAATATTGATGAAAATAATCATGATGATTCTTTTTCCCCATAATCAGGCAGCCCTACTTTAGAGCATCTTTCCAATGAACAGTGGACCAACATACCTGTTAACAGGTGTAAAGTCTTTTTGAACATTAGAAAAAACACCTGATTGCAGTGATTGCCTCAAAGTGTTGCTCAACAACATTTTAGCTTCGTAGCCCCATCATGCTTGTTTACATTTTTTTATTTTGTGTGTTTAATATTTCTTTCAAATCACAATTCAAAATCAATGTCGTGATTTTCATAAAATTTTTATTCATTATTGCTTCAATGTCAATTTCTGCTTATTTCACTGACAGATGATTTTTCCCTTCTTTAATTGGAGGGTGTGAATAAGTTTGAGGACAACTTTACACATTAGAAAAGAAAAAAATAGAAAAAGCTGGTTACTTTTATGCCTGAATAGGAATCCGTTTTCCAGCTGAGGGGCAGTAGCCCGACAGGTGTGGTGGTCCCTGAATCCCTCATCACCCCACAGGAGTCTTCCACGGGCTCTTTACTTGTAAGTCACTTTGGAGGAAGTGACTTTGTGAAATACTTAAATCCAGATGAAGGTCGTGGTTTTCTCTAACTTTCTACCTCCATTACACTGACAAAGTTTTATATTTAAGTTTTTGGGAACATCTGGGAGCATCTCAGCTACTTTGGTGTAAAAATATGGAATGCCAAGAGTGCCAAATAATCGCATAAAATAATAAAAGGAAATGAACGTAAATGATTGAAACTGTAAAATAACAAAAAGGGAATAAACAATGATAAATGAATGTTGAATTAAACAAAAAAATGTTTGCGAAACCAACCTATTTTGTATTTGATGTTATATTTGTTTATCTTTTAATTTGCTCAAGTAAATGTAAATCACTTTTTTTATTTTATTTTTGCAGATTTTTTCCAAGAAAACTTGTCACCTGAATCTTTTTGATTTTGTACTTATAATTTCACTGCTTTAAATGAATGAACAATTAATAATAATAATAAAAAGCTAACATTTGTTTTCCCTCCAAATTTTGTTGTGAACCAATCAGGTGTGAGCATAAGTAAAACAGGAAAATGCTTTTTATTTGTTTAATGTTTTCAGTGTTTCAGTATTTCTTGCCATTTAATTTAACTTAATAGAATTGAATAATCCATATTTATTCATTGCTGTGTATATGTTGCCAGTTATATTCATTTTTGCACATGGAAATGTATTCCTTGGCAGTTTTTTAAAAAAATTAACAAGCATGTTAATATTTTTTTAAAGGAAAAACTTCTCCAGCTGCACTGTTGAGTCATGCGGAAGCATCACGCTGCAAGCGAGTGTTCCTGCTGTGAAACACCAAAGGAGATTGCAGGCAGGCGGCATGGAGGTGTGGATGGAAGCCGACTGCAGAGCATCATCACACCTCCTGCAGAGAAGTTCTGCGTTAGTAAACCGCGGTGGTTATTAGAAAAGAGCTGCTGGGAAGTTTGATAATATGATAGAATACACCAATTATGGAGAGGTTTGCTGCAGAGCTGCAGGTAGCACTTTTTCCTATTATAGTCTTGTATATGCGTGTGTGTGTGTGCGCGTGTGTGTGCGTGTTTCACCCAGCCTGTGCTAGCGCTGCTATCTGACAGGGCAGATTGTGATTTTTAGCTGAGCAGCGCTAATCTCTTGTTACAATATGAAGCGCTGATTACACCACTGCACACGGTGGGAACGAAACCGAGTGTGTGTGCATGTGTAAGAGAGAGAGAGAGAGAGATGGAGAGAGAGAGAATATAAAAGGGCAGATAAGATGACAAGGTGAGGGCAGGAGACATATGATTAAGTTTAGAAGAAGGAGAGAGGTGTTTAAGTGTGTTACAGAAGTGAGGCAAGGTTATTGTGGTTATCTGACACATACACTTGCAGCACAGTATGTACAGTAGGGATGTTATGACTGGGACCTGGCTCTGCACTGTCCTGTTATGCTGGATCACGGCCATTATACTTGCTCTGTTTGTGTTTTGATGTTGAGATAAAAACAGCAGCTGGAGGAAGCTGAGAGGCCAGGACAGGAAAACTGGAAGTGAAAAGGTGGTGGATGAATAGTGTTGACTAGCGCTGCTGTTTAGGAATTATGTGGGCTCTGCTGTACAGAAATGTTCAGATTCTTATCCGTTAGAGGCTCCTGACTGGTGCCAAATTCACCCTACAGCTGGAAGACCACACAAGTATCAGAATCATAAAAAGTAGTCTGCAGCAACAAGAGGAACATGGAGTCCTGCAGCTGATCGTCAGACCACCACGGAGCTCAAATCCCAACATCATGGTGTTAAGTTTGTGGTCAGAGCTGGTCTGGATGAGATAAGCTGGATTTCTGCATGGAATAAAGCTACTAACATACAAATCATCTCTACTTCAACAGATTTAAAACTTCAAAACAAACAGATTAATCCTCTAATGTTTAAATAAGCTTTCAGAATCTACAGTAAGAGGCCACTTTAAGAAAAGTTTCTGCTTAAAACCTTTTTGTCTGAACACCAGACCAGACTGGAAACCTCACGTTTTTATTGAATTTGTACTTCCATGGTCATTTCATTAATATTTCTGTGTTCTCCATTATTATTGAATGCATTCTGCATTGTTTCTGTTTAAAAAAACCTTCTGGTATCTTTGTATCCAGCTGTATTTGTATACTAGAAGAGAGGCTTGTGGTCCAACGGCAGCTTTTCCGGGTCCTTCTCATGAATTTCCGTCTGATTGGCTGCCTCCCATCAGTGTATGAAGGAAGCTCCGCCTTCCGCTCTTATTTTGTTACTGACAGGAAATAGAGCCGACAAACAAGTTTGTTCCGCCATGCTAACAAACAGTTAGCTAATTAGCTTCTCAACGCCGAAGCTACAGTCGTGCTGTCTTCACTTCTAGTGTGTAGTGGAGGGTTACCTGCCTTCCAATGGACAGATAGAAACCCCACGTGGGATACGCTATTTGCAATGTTACGTAGAAGTGCAAGGCTGTTCCCGATTCGCTCTTTTCTTCGTATTGTTTCTCTGATGAGAAAGAACAGCCGACTGGGGGGAACGCAACGCTAGCAAGTCAGCATGTGCAAGTAAACAAGGGGAAACCTCCGTATTTCAGAAGGAGCAAGTTAAACGGGTTTTCAGTGGAAGGAGGCCTTAAAACTAAGGTCATTCTCTTACGAAATCTGGCGGGATTTCACGAAAACCCGAGAGTTTTCGTAACAGAACAACAAAATCTCACAAGATTTCGTTAGTAAAAAATATTGATACCGCATTTTTAAAAATCGATATGGTACCAGCATATGAAAATATTTCAGTGTATCAATATTTTTTCCCAGCCCTAATATGGCTGGTTTTAAGTTGTTGGTTGAGTTACCAAGTTGTCAGAAAGATTAGAATTAGCCACATGTTGGCTAATACCTGCTAGTATCTGATATCTGGCAGTCAGACGTCCAAAATGAACTCCTCTCGCTAAGTTAAGGCTATTTTGGGATCTTTGCTCTCAGAGCAGAATATAGTTGTATTTTTCAAAATATGAGAGATACAACCTCACAGTTGTCTGCATATAGATATCGGTTGATATTGGATGTCGGAAACAAAGAGTTGTACAATATCCAATATCGGTAAAAAAAAGAGCCAAAATTGAACATTCATAGGACATGGTGATTATAAGTCAAATTTGAAGTTGTACAACACCAGTCTAACAGCAGAACTTATAAGTATTCGTACACCTTAGAGGAGAAACTCCCCAACCTTGACACCATCTACGCCAATCAGTGCAAGACCAGGACAAATAAGATACTTAGGGACCCCAGTCACCCCAACTATGGACTGTTGTCTCTGCTTAGCTCAGGGAGGAGGAAACCGGTCTCTGACGGCCAGAACGGAGATACTCAAGAGAATTTTCTTACACTGTTTTTTTGTGTTGACACTCCTGTGGAGTCATCTGCATCATTTCACTGCTGTAATGTACACGACAAATTCTGATTCTGATACATTCCTAAAAATATTTTCTTTCCAGTGATGCATCTGTGTTTCTTCCACCACTGAAAAAAATAAAGATGTGAACCCAGACTGACCTGACTGGTGCTGCAGGAAACGTTCACCGTCTGCTGACCGATGCTACCTCAGACACCATGTACAGTCTGTAGACTCAAAGCTGCAAGAAAAGAAAATAGAAGGAAATTCATCAATAAGATGATCTGACATGCATGTCAATCAGACGAAAATGAGGACAAATCTTCCGTTTGTCACAATAATATCTCAGTTTTATTAAGGAAAATGTAGAAACCAGAGAAAGTTTTCAGCAACAGGATTGGTCCAGAAACTTGCCAGTCAAAAAGAAAAGAGCACATGAAGATGCATATTTACACTGATGCAATGCTGCAGTTCATGCAACAAAATGAGTTCAAATCACAAGACATTTTTCACTTGTCTTTTAATAAGCGGCATTTAACCTGCAAATATGGGGATGCTTTTCCTGGATACGGCATGTAGGGTGCAGTGACCCCTAGAGGCCAAGCGGCAGAATGCAATGAACTCAGGGTTCCCACTTTTCTCAATGTTATTTTCCAGGACTTTTCCAGGATATTTTCAGGACTTTTCCAGCTGCTACAGTACGAGTCAAGTTATCACAACACAGACTAATAAATTCCACCCCAAGCTTTTGAGATGTGTTCTACAATTGTAGCGGATATTTTGTACAGCAATGAAGAAGCGACGATGCCGAGACGAAGCGGTGACGAAGCGGAGATGAATCAGAGACGAAGCAGAAATGGAGCAGCAATGAATCAGCCATGAAGTGGAGACGAAGCAGAAGCGGTAGAGAGGAAGCGGCGGCAAAGCAGAGATGAAGTCGAGACGAAGTAGTGACGAAGCGGAGACGAAGCGGTGACAACGAAGTGGAGACAAAGCAGCGACAAAGCAGCGATGAAGCAGCAACGAAGCAGTGACAAAGCAGTGACGAAACGGCAAAAAAGCAGAGACAAAGCGGAGATGAAGCGGAAACCAAGCAGCGACGAAGCGCCAATGAAGCGACGACAAAGCGGAGACGAAGCAGCGGAGACGAAGCAGCGGCAAAGCAGTGATGAAGCGGCGAAAAAGTGGAGACGAAGCAGCGACGAAGTGGCCACGAGGCGGCGGAAAAGTGGAGACGAAGCAGCGACGAAGCAATATCGAAGCAGCTGTGAAGCAGAGAGGAAGCGTAGACGACGAGGTGTAGATAAAGCGGCAAAGCGGCAGCGATGAAGCAGAAATGAAGCAGAGGGAGGAAAAATCATTTTCCAGGACATCTCAAGCTTTTCCAGGAAATTTTACTTGTTTTCTCATTTTCCATGTGTTTTCCATGACTGGAAAATGTTCCATCATTTTCCAGGTTTTCCAGGACCTGCAGGAACCCTGTAACTAAAAAAATAAAATAAAAAAAAAATCAAAAACTAGAGAGGCCCGCTCTTCATCAAGGTCCATATTTTGGGTTAAGTTCTAGTTGCAAATGTGAACAAAAATTAGCAAATCCCAGCTGAAGCTACTCAGGGTGCAACAACACGTCAATCTACAAGCTAACAACGATCAACAAGCCAATGGCATCATACACATTTATGTTACCTTTTTTATTTAATCATATTTAAATGAATTCACGTTCTTTTCATTAGTGCCTTTGACAAATGACACTGTTACATCCCTCATAAAAATAAAATATTTCTAGCAACATAGCAGTCGTTGGTTACAATCCACTTTCTAATCTTTTAACAAGGAATCCTAAGGTTTTTTTTTAAAGGGGGCAGAAAAAAACAATTTAGATTTTTCTGTCTGAACTGTTTGTCCTAGTCGTGACTGAAAACTGTTGCAAACAAGCCTTAAGAAATTACAGTAGTACATGTGTATGAATATAAAACTCAGATTTAAGTGAGATATTGATCAATCAAATTGACCGTCGTGCTGCTGCCAACATTCCAACTTAAAGTCCTGAGGTTATTTGATGGCAGTTGTTTGAGCTGCTGTGTTGATAACAACGGAAGCAGAGAGAGGCATCTCTGTAATAAGCTGAAGCCAAAGTTGCATTATTGAGAGGATTTGAGCTGGAATATGAAGTGAGATAGACACAAAGCGCCACAGGGTCTTTTAATAAAAAGTTTCTCCTTCATTTCTCCTCTAAACTTGGCAAGCGATAACAACTGGATATTAGTTTCCTGCTAAGGATTTCATATGCTATATTATCACTGCATTTTGTTATCCCAGTATTATCTTCCATACGGAATATTACATAATGTCCAATACGGGAACAAATCTTAGAGATTTTTCTTTTCTGCTTCAGTTCATCGCAGTCATCATCTGAAAGTACAGATGAGGTAGTTTGGGCAAATATCAGATCTTTAAATATGATCATTTTGTTTCCTTGTCAAACACCTCTGAATGCTGAAACCAAAAGCTTTACAAGGACCACCACCTTCATCGGAGAGACTCCCTGAGCCGTGGGCCCCTCATTAAACAATTTATTCAGAAAATTACTTCATGAAATAGAGAGGAAAAAATTCAATATCCTTTTAACCCCAGTTTAAAGTGTTAAATTTGTGGTTTTGGTTCAAGTCTGAGTTTATTTTTTCACTATTAAGCCAAATGTTCCACTAAAAAAACCCACAAAATATCAGAACCAAGTTTAGTTAGTTCTTTAGTTTTGGATCAAATACCTGAAACGTTGATTTTCACATGAAATTTAGCTGCGCTTTTGCTTCATGCTAATAAACTACTGTTGGCACACTCCAATACCAGCCTTTTTTTAAACTTTTATTTTTTTTGTGCAGTGATTAGTTACAGAAAATAAAATGGTAGCACCAGATTTAGCATTGTGCTAATTTCCACCTGCAGTCTCTCGGGAATAACTGTAGGCTAATTTTTTTTTAGTTAGTAAGTTTAGTTTGATCCAAATTCAGTTGGTAATGACTAAATCTCCATCAGGAGAATCTTTATAACCCGATGCAACTCTTTTTTTCTATCTTAAATTTTAGCATGATTGAAATGAAGTGCAATTTCTGTGTGAGATTTCCGGCACGCTGTTTGTCCTCAATTCTGTGATCGATTACAGCCTTCATCTATGGATCTTTTGTACTGTAATTGCTGTCATGGTAACAGTGATCAATGCATGCAGGGTAGGAAATTTTGGGTTGAATTTTAGTGGAGAAGTTTGGTTTCCATGCTGAAATATACAGTGATTTGATTTTTCTCAACTGTTTCATCCTTTATTTTTGATATCCAGTACTGTGGATTTTGGTCTTATTCATGCATGAAAATGGTAATAAGCTGTAGTATTGATGTTAGCAAACAATAGATGTTGAGTGGAAAAACAAACAAAAAAATGTTTATTTTAAACTTAAAAATAAAAGAAAACATTTTTCATCTGTGAGTGGTCTCAGGTGTTACTATGACTGTACTATGAGTAACTACTTTTTATGTCTTTTAAGACATAACTTTTCCCAAACAGTCTCTAACTCCCATTAAACAAAGCTGGTACAGCAGTTTAAGTTCAGAGGGTTTTCATTTCACACAGTTTTGTCCATTTAGGGACACTGTAGTAAAAATGGTGGAACAAATATGGCAGCTTCCATATGTGCACCGCCCAGCAAGTAGATATAAATGACTCATTCTAAGAAAATAAACATGTAACAGCTATTCTAGTGCAGCGATTACACATAAATAAAAATACAGTTTTGGATTATAAATTACATTTTTTTCCCATCGACCTTTTTTTTTTGTACACAGAGTACCTTTAATTCCTAAAAACTGATTACAGTTTATCCCAGTTTCAGAGGCACACTTTCTCACACACAAGCCAATTATCAGAATTAAACCATCCAAGTTTAAACTGAACCAGCAGATAACTTTTTTGCAGCAGTCTGCTGATTTTAACTCATTTCAACATGAACCAACCTGCAGATTAAAGACCCTGAAGCACAAATCTTTTCCATCCCTGCAATATTATTCTAAATTTGTTGTTTTAATTATATAAATCTGCTTTTTTGCAAAACAGAAAATGAGAAACCAATGAAATTCCTTATTTTGAAAACAGCATGGGATTTGCACCAGATAATAAGTTCAGCTTTAGTTCAGAGCCCACAGCGTCTTTCCACCAGATTTCATTAAATATTGTCGGGTTTAGAAATGCTGATGATTAATAGACAAAAATGAAAAGACGAAACAAGGAGCCCAACAAGAGTTCAGAACAGTTATAGTTGATCATTTGGAAAGCTTGGATGGAAATCTTGATAAAAAAGCAACTATCAGCCAAAAAAGATGTGTTGGTAAAAATGCCCGGTTGCACTTCTCTGCGTCCAGCTCACAACTCATCTTCCTCTCCACCATCTGCTGCTCCTGTCATCCCTTTTCCAATCAGGGCTCCTTTGACAACAAACCAGGACTTTTCTCCCGTTTTTAAACACACTGCAGCCCTTCTAACTTCACCGTTATCTGTCAGTTTACTTACTCTTTCTCTGCTTCCTGCTCACTCATCTCATCTCAGCATCATCATCTCTGAGGAAGGTCAGGTTTCGGTGCAAATTTCTCAGAAATCTAATCTCACCTTTCTCTGGTTTTTGTATAAAACTGAGACTGAAGTGCAAGCTGACAGAAATGGGTCGCTATCGCACCTATTCTGCTTCAACACTTCACCTTATTAAATATTAGTAAAATTACCATGGCAACCTCTGTTGCTCTTTTTGTGCATTTGGGGATTTCAGCACCGGTAGAGATCCTGCTGATTACAACTTAGAAAAATGCTCCAGCAGGAGCAGAAATTAGATGCAGTTTCCACCACACAACCAGACCTTTAAAGGTGAAAGATTCAGTTTTGAGGGATAAGTTGTATTTCTTTTAAAAAACATAAAACATCCACAGAACGTCTATGGGGGTACAGAATAAAAGTATGAAGCGTCTATCATTTCTATATAACTCTGAAAATGCATGTTGTGGACATCGTTGGCATAGTGCATTAAAAAATCTGACAGCAGATGGAATAAAAGTGCTTTTGAAGCGCTCAGACTTGCATGTAGGTGCTATCAGTCTCACTGATGGTGCTGTTTTTGATCACCTCCAGAGCTTGAAGAGGGTGGGAGGGGTTACTAAGGATGTGTCTGAGTTTTGAGCGCATCGTGCCCTCAGCCACCTGCTGAACTGTGTGCAGAGCGAAGGCCCCAACAGGTCACAGCAAAGAACAGAGCGATGGCCGCCATATGTGCCACCGAAGACATTCCACATTTAACCATTTAAACTGAAACCATTTAAAATGAATTACAAAAATACTGTCAATTACGGATGCACAATATAAACAGCTCCCTATCTGTATTGGCCTATATTGGCCTTAAATCTGATTATCGGACATCGGCCACCCCACCGATATTTAACCGCAGTTTCTAAAGTCTAAAAAAACCAAAATCTTCTTCAAAAACTTTGTTTGTACAGACTTTAAAACTTTTAAAGACAATTTCTTTTAGGATGTTCTGTGTGAACAGTTTATATACGGCCATTTGTGTAAATAACCAAATATCCCCGTTTTTGGGTATTGTTTTTCTCAGAAGAAAATCCAGGTTGTTCCAGGACATAACGCACGTATCCTATTAGTTTGGTTTGAACAACTGTCATCAAGTTTGGCTTGTTATAACACAAGTTGATGTATATTTCGAAGTTTGCAAAAGGAATGAATATTACAAAATTTATTTTTCAGCTTTTATATTGGTATCGATATCGGTTATCGGCCACATGAGTTTAAAAAATATCGGCATATCGGATATCAGCCAAAATTCCAAAAACATGCATCCCTACTGTCAATGAAAATCACATTAATGACAAATTCATGTGATATTCGTAAAACAGTAAAACAAAGTGCACAGCGGCTCTTCTCAAAGAAGTATGAGTATACATATGAAAAATAAACATTTCTTACAGTGCATTATAATCTCAAACAACAGGGTGGTCTATGAAAACCTGGACATGCATTTTAACCTGTACTTTCCACTGTGTGTGAAGTTTAACCTGAACCTGCAGATGCACATAGATATCAGTGTAAATCAGGGACTTTCCTGCATGCTGGATTGTTGCAAATAGAACAAAATCTTGCAAGATTTCATAGTTTCTATTACGAAATCTCACAAGATTTCGATGGTAAAAATATGGATACAGCGGTTTTTAACATCGATATATCACAACATAACATATTGCAATATTTCAGTGTATAAATATTTCGTCACACCCCTAATATACATAATTGTTTTGTCAATTTTGACGGGTCCAAAAAGTAAATATTTACTGATTACCATGCCTATGTCAGGTTTCTTTGCTGTTAGCATTAGCTTAATGGAGTTTGTCACTTTCCTCCTCGGTGTGCAAGTTTGCAAACACTAATTAACAGTTAGCCAGTTCTGTAGCATTGCCAATGCTAACTGAGTAAGCGAGTGTTAGTGAGCCACCTACTGGCAGGCAGAATTAAACTTGTAGCCATCACCTTTAACAACTACTGTTGTTAATATATTTTTAAAGTACAATATTAATTTAGACTAAAATAAGAGGAGTTTGGGGAGATGAGGGGGTCAACAAAGATAATTTTGGAATAAATAAAAGCATCATGTTATTTTGAAAACATGAATTATATTGTAGGAACTATCGAACAAGGTGGTGGACGATCTGTTGGTGTTGATGACTCCATTCTAATCACACAGGCGTCATACATCAACACTTTACTCGGGTTTTCATGCAAATTAACCACAAAATTGGAGCGAAATTTCAGTAAATCTGTGTGAATATTTCCATATGCTACTGTAATGCAAATACAAAAGGTTTGGTTTGTTGAAAGAATCAGTCGTTGGCACCGATTTAACAGCTGAAAGAAGGAACAAGATTATGTAAATAAAATTCAAATCTTTAAAAATAAACGGCTGCTAAATTACTGAGATAGAAACCCTGCATAGGGAGCAGAGTCAGCTATGAAAACTGAGACTGCTGAATATTAAAATAATGTGATTTTCTATACAGTTTTCAGAAGTCTGTTTCCATAACTTTGGCCTTAAAGAAAAAAAAAACCTCAGAATATTGAACATTTTAAGACACGTCTCTGAACTTTGCAGCTTCTTGTATTTTCTTTGCACAAATTGAAAATGTGCATAAAAACACGAGGATGGAAATCCGACTATTGTTGCACTGAAGTACATCCATATAAATCTGTCTGATCTTACTATCATGCAGATTTCCGGCTGTAATTCCTAACAATCAGACACAATCATCCCAGACGATATCACACGGCTCCGTTGCATATCATTACATTTCCAATTTCCTGAAGCCATTTCTGAACCTATATTTACACGAATGCCGCTTACTCCCACAGGAATGAGCTCCTACAGAAAAACACAAACCGATTCAAACCAAGTTTGTATTTCACAACAAAACCTCAACTTCTGCTTTGCAACAGCGGCTCCTCTGACATTTATTTCCACATGAAGGTGGTATTTTTCACGAGTGATGAGGTTGGTTCACCTCATGCTGGATTCATGGATAAACATTCCACAATCACATTTGAGATGCAGGATTATCTGTGGTTTTCTCAACATATCTCCTGATTTTACCAAATAATCTCCAAGACAAAGTCCATCTGCACGTAGTTTGAAGATCACACTACCTCCCCCGTCTTCCTTTGTGTTCCTGCACCGCTGTAAATCTATACAAACTTTACCGTATAGCTGCTTTGTAATAATAAAACACTCAGGCTGTAAATATTACATGGTGTGTATCGACTGTGTGTATGAGAAAAAGATTACTTTGAACTTTTCAACTGTGTTGCAGCGTGTGTGTGTGCTGACTAACCCACAGGGAGAGAAAGAGAGGAATTGGTCATTTTCTCCAGCCTCCATCTGATCCATCGTCTTGAGAGGTGGAACACCAGTTGTTTCTCTCCTTCACACTCACATGCAGCTGAAACTTAAAATCCAATTACGGAGCTAGCTGGGGGAAAAAGTTGCTCTTCTGTCTCTTTCACTCACTGGTCACAGTTCTGACTTTTCTTTAACCCCTTTCAGACGTGCAGGCCATCATCCTGCTCATGTTTCTGGAGATGGCCGATAATGTACTCACCAAAACTACAAATGCACACAAAAAAAACATCACTACTTATACAGAACAATCTTTGTGTGCGAGTTGCATTCATAAGCAGTTTTAAAACATGCTGATAGCCAAATCCTTTCAATAGACTAGGGCTGTGAAAAAAAAAATCGATACACTGAAATATCGCAATATTTTCATATGCAGATTTCATAAAGAGATTCAAAAATGCAATATTGAGCTCTTTTACCAACGAAATCTCGCGAAATTTTGTAGGATAACTGAGAAATCTCGCGAGATTTTGTGACTGAATAACAAAATTTTGTGAGATTTCCTTAGTAAAATGGATCAATACCACATTTTTACATATCAATATGATATCAGCCTATGAAAATATCGCGATATTTCAGTGTATCGATTTTTTTTTCCCCAGCCCTAATAGAGACCTTACTTTAGGATCTGATAGATGTGGTTTAGCAGCTTCAAAAGTATCAACACTTTCTGTCAGGACATCAGAAATCATTTTAAAGGTTTGACTTCAATTTTGAAATGATAATATTTTTTAATCGAGACAAACAGAAGAAATTTACCATCAGATAAGTCAGTTATAGTCCTGAGACATGCATGAAAAACATTCAAAGCAACTGCTGGAAAACTCTGAAAACCAGCATCACATCCCAACTCGGTGAAACCCGACCTGCAACGTCTGCATCACTGGTCCAAACCAAACGAGATGTTTACACGATGATGCCGAGACAATAAAACAGAATCTTTTGAATCCCTTGTTTCCATGGTAACTGAGTTTTGAGTGAACAAAACCGCAAAGTTTTGGAAAACACCACTTTGAATATTTAGAGATGATGTTTGTTACGTCCTTTTGCATTTGTATCAGGCCCACAAACAGCACAGCAACAACAACAACAATGGCCGACCTGGTGAATCTTTGAACTATGGCTGCAAAATACATCGTTTTAGCACCGCAATTGCAATGCACGTGTGCAATAGTCACATCACAGGTAATGCTACTGTATGTAGGAGGCAAATTAACAATGTGTTTTCATCTAATTTCAAAGGTACCTGACACACAATGTGCCCAGCGATCCGCCAATCCCCATCATTTTTTCAGGAAAAAACTGATTTTCAGTGCAACATTTATGCCATTGACGCATAGATTACATGTGCTAGATAACCAATACACTTCAATAGAAATGGTTATGTCTTCAGGTCTTGCACATATTTGGTGTCATTGCAAAGTTTTACCACCAACTACAAACCAGGGGCCTCATGTACAATACGCGCAAAAACGTGGTGTACCATCATTGTCACGGTAAAGTTGAGATGCATCAGGAATGAAACAACCGTGGAAATGTGCGGTGCTTCACGCCAACTTCATGGCTGGCGTACGAACGTTTCTACAGCAGAGGCGACGCTGGGAAACTGTTGTAAGAAATAAATGTGAAAACAATCAGTCCCCAGACTGAGTGATGTGGTCAGACACATAAACAGTCCTCATAAACAATTAACACCTGCATCTGCAATTACATGAGTGGATATAAAAGTGCAAAGTGGTGCAAAAAATACGCTCCTCTCCGGCACCCGCGTGAACTCCCACCATCCCTGAAAGAAGGAAAGCCGTCACAAGCAGCTGCTCTTCGATTCACATCCAACTTGATGTCAGACCACTTCTTATTTCGGCTTGTGTGCGCGACTCTGACCCCCACATCTTTGACCCCTCCCATTCATTTTTCCGTTAGGGTGTAATGCTGGACGACATCGTGCCAAAGAGCACATTTTTGCACATTTCTACTTCAACAAGCTGCTTCAAGTTCATTCTCAGTGATTTTTTAAATTTTTATTCACTGTCATGCTCATATTTTGTCTTTCTGATGGTGCAGGGAGGTGAATCCCCGCTGCAGATCTCATTTAAATGTCATTTGCGTATTTATGTTGGGGGTGTGGACAGGGAGGCGTCGGGTACTCCAACAGGTGTCTCAATTCCACGCTGATTGGGATGTACAAAGGAAAAGTACTTGGATCCATGCGTACGCCCAGATTCATACATCTGAAAACTTTTGTGCGTGTGACGTTTTGATCGTACGCTGGGTTTCAGTAGGAAATCCACGCACCTCTTTGTACATGAGGCCCCCGGCATGCACACTACATCTTCTACAGTCCTGTTTGCATTTCCACTCTGCATGGAGGTAGGTTTCACTTTGCTGTTGTGTAAATACAATTTCTTTTATTTCTGGACTTTTGAGTGGAAAAGTTGTGAAAACAGGGTCTGAAGTGGGCCGAGGCTCATCCTCACTGGGCTGAGGATGACTGGGAGTGTTACAGAGAAGAGTCAAGGTTCAGGAACAGTCATGTTTCAAACTGAATTCAGCAGAATTCTTTATAATCCAGCAAAGGATCAGTGATGTTGTTTTGGTGTTTTCCATCTTACTTTGTCCTAAACATTTGCTGCTCTTCATTGGTCGGTCCCAGGTTTGTCATGTAGCAAGGCAATGACCCAGAGTAAACCTGTGGACGGTGCTAAAAACAGTTCAGAGAGAAAGACAAGGACGGCATTCATGTCATGTGATGGCCACCTCAGTTACGCAACCTGAACTCCACAGAAATAATCTGGAGTGAACTTGAGTTCAATCCCAACTGCACGCAGGGAAACTCCAACCAGCCGTGGTGAAGTGGCCTTCTGGGCGGTTTGTTTGAGAAGCCAAAAGTCTGAATATGTCCAACACTGCTCTGACAGAACCTTGCAAAGCTCTCTGCTGCACGGAAATATTTCCCATTGGGAAGCAGGAACGGCCCGTTGGAACGTCTGCAGCTCGAGCGTTTCGTGAGGCTGCAGAGAGAGCTTCATTCAGCTTAACCGATTTGATTAGACAGCTAAAGTTCAAACATGGCCGAGTACAATGTGTTCATTCAGAGAAATCCGACCACGGTTCAGTCAAGGCAAAACACTCACACACAAGACAGTCTTAATGAAAAACAAAGGGTGAATGAATGAATCAGTTACGGGTTTTTGATAAGCTTTTCCCTGTGTCCACGAACAGCACTATAAATCTAAGCAGTAGAAAACATCTATAACCATCTATGATGGGTTTTCATCATCCTATTTCAGTTTTATCAGGTTAATTTTTATTTACAGGACAAAATCAAAAGAGAAAACACGTCTAAATGCCTAAAATGCACACAAGTACATAGAGAGCAGGAATCAGCAACTCCAGACCACTAAGGCCAGCATCCCGCAGGTTTTAGATGTTTCCTTGCAGTCACACACCCGATTGAGATTAGATGGTTCTACACAAGCCTCTTAATGAGCCAGTAATTTCAGTCAGGTGTGATGCAGCAGGGAACATTTAAAACCTGCAGGACTCTGACTCAAGAGGTCTGGAGTTGGTGATCCCTGATTTACAAAATGAAACAGCTTAAACAACAGCATGAAGAGATGCTTTACTTACTGCATTACTGAGCTACTGGGCTGATTTAGCTGATTTTAAATGCTCTTAAGAGGTGAAGTTTGCAACTGGATGCTGCTGGAAATGGACTTGAATCGGTATCAGGGTAAAAAAAATATCTTAAAGGGTCCCTAAAACTGACTTAAACCAAAGATGTGCAGCAAAGCTTGAAAGTTTCTAAGTATATTTGTGCTTTTTGTCTCTTTTTTTGTGTTATGACACCCTTTATTTAACTAGGTTAGTCCCATTGAGATAAAACAAAAAACTATTTCAATAGCAGCTCCAACCAAGCCAAGAAGACAAGTAAACACCACATATAATACACAACTTTAAAACTTGCTGACACAAAACACATGCACATGATTTCACTTGAAACCAGAGATTTAAAAAAAGGGACGAACCTTCCGCTCACGTGACCTATTGGTTTCTGAAGAGTTAAAAATGAAGCCAGTTGGGCGTTCCCATCGTCCATCATTGTGTGTCGTCACTCCCGGAAAATACTACAATAAGCAAAGCGTGGCCTCGGGGCAAATGATTGACAGCTGACGTACTCTGGGCTAAACGCTAACCGAGCTAACTCGAAACTAACAGGAGCTAACGGAGATTAGCCCCTAAGCGGCGGGATAAAGACCTTACTGAGAGCAAATAAGGAGCTAACTAGGAGCCACCAGTCAGCAGGCCAACATCCGGTCTGCCACCTGTCAATCAAAAGGACACGCACCTAAGTAATTTCAAGATTAAATAACATCTAAACAGATAAGTTATAAAAAAATTCACCCCCCTTCACAGTTGACATGAAGGTAAACTTGACGTATTAAACCTAAAATGATTTTTTGAACCAGGCTGTAAACATGTTTATTTCTGCTGTGAAGTTGGTCGTTTTAACATGGGAGTCTGTGGGGATTTGCTGTGTTTTACAGCCCCTAGTGGATGAAGAAAGAACTACAAATATGATCTTCTTCCGGGTAGCTTCATAGTTGGCCACCGGAGGTTGCCGCTTGATTGAAACTCATTAAGAAATTGGCTCTAAATTTAAAACCAGACTGTAATTTATTCTAATTATTCACTGCTTTCTTGCCCAGTTCAGTATTTGATATATGATTCCACTTTTTTCAGTGTAAGACAAGTCTAAATAAAGCTTTTAATCATTAATAGATATGTGCTTAAGATAACAGGGTGTGATATATTCAGACCAGTAATAGAAAGGGGCAAACAAATGTGGCTGGAACATTTATTTCAGTGTCTTATGTATGTTTTAACAGCATGTCAACTAGTTTTATTCAATTCTAAAAGATTTAATTCTGACTTTATGTATTTCTAAGTGGCACATTTATTGTTACATGAGTTAATAAGTCAATGGGCTATATGCACAACTCCAGTACTTCCTGAACTTAGTAGTGCTCCTCTGTTTCCTGTCTTTCATGATTGGGCAAACTGATTAATGCAGGTGTTTCTGACCTAAGTTACTGGCCAGACACACCTGGATTAATCAGTTTGCCCAATAATGAAAGACAGGAAACAGAGGAGCACTACTAAGTTCAGGAAGTAGTGGAGTCGTGCATATAGCCCATAAAATTCACTTTTGCTGAACTCAGGAGGGCAAAAGGCTCCAGAAAAAGCATTTGCTGAGAAATCTCGTAGAAAAGCTTACAGATGGAGCTGGACCGTGCTGATAGAATCAAATACCACCAGAGAAGCAATGTGATACAAAAAAAAAAAACCTCTGATAATTTATAAATCAATCAAAGAGGATCCTTCATCCTATCAGCTTTGGACTCCACATGTGATTTTTAATAAAAGTACAACAGCTGTCCTGAAAATCGGTTTCATCTCAACTCCCAAAGGTGTTTTCATTTAATTTACTTTCCATCACCTCTCTCTTCTTTACCGTCGCCTTACCCTGTAACCTCATCTTTCCTCATGTACCCCAGCTCTCTTCCCAGTTTTCACCCTGTCTAACTTTCACACTTATACACACTCTGGATTTGATTTCAGCTTGTCTCTTACCTGCTCCTGCTCTTTATTTTCATCTTACACCTTTATGCTATCTCAGGCTCTGTATCACCCCCCCTCTTTCCCCCGTCAGGTTGCCCCTGTGGAAAACAGAGGACGGCTCAGAGATGCAATCTGGGAATAAGAAGGTGATAGACGAGTCTGATGGAAAGATAGAGGACGAGGTTTTTTCTGGCTTCTGACTGGGAAAACAACCTCGATGTGACGAACCTCACGGGACAAACTGCAATTAGATTTCATGTCTAAAAGGCTTCAACATTCGAACGGTAGCACATCTGCAGCAGACCATACTAACTTGTATAAAAAAATTTTGCTAGAATAAATTTTATTAGTGTATTTTCTGGACAATAAGTTGCATCAGTCATAAAACAGGTCACACTGGACTATGAATTGCATTTATTTAGAAGTTCATTTCAGAAATTCCCAAACCAAGAACATGCGTTTAATCTGGAAAAATAAGTGATTTATCTACACAACAGCACACAGAACAACGGGCTGAAGAACATACCATGGAGGCTGAATGGGCTAAGTTAGCATAACAAGCTAGCAAGTTCAACAAGCAAGCTACCAGAAAGCAAGTTCGCCAAGCTCCCCATCTCAATCTTAGAGCCCCTCTGACATCAGCAGGAGCAAAAAATAGAGGTGCAAAAAAAATAGAGCAAAAAAAAACCCTAAAAATAACTCAGTTCGCTTTAATATGGCGATTTTTCATTTAGGCTTCGTATATGCGACTGGTAAAACTTCCCCAATCACTCTGATTCAAAAGTTAAAGCCTGTAAATTATCATAAACATCATAATTAAAAAGGATCAGCATATTTTTTGAGGATTTGTTCCTTTGCAGTGTTGCCAAATGTTAAAAAAATGAACTCTAAAATGCAATTTTCCGATCTTTGCTCTTGTAGCAAACCTTAGTTGTAACAAGCCGAGTACACCCTCTTGTGGTGTTAGACTGTAATGTTAACTCCTGGTTCATGTCTGACAATATGAATAAACATTCAAAACTATGTTAAACTAGATATATTTTAATAAATATAAGTAGAACCTGATAAGTTGCAGGAGCCAAACTATATATAGATAAAAAAGAGTGACTTATATCCCAAAAAATATGGTACCTAAAACTAGAGGTCAGCAACAGGTAGACTGAGGTCCAGTTTCGGACCCAGTAGCCACCCTTTGTGGACCCCGACCAAGAGTAAATGACAAAGATAACTACAGTACAAGATGATGATGCTTTTATTTAAATTTGAGCAACTTTTGAAGCCTTTACAGTTGAGATAAGGAAACAAGTAGCGAGGCTAAACAACATTAGCTTCCCCCACATTGACCCAGTTGTGGCGGGCCGCGACTGAGTTCGATTTTTTAATATGTGATGGGGAGTTCATTTTGAAGGCAAGGCTGTCAAATTTTCTTAAACAAGAAATCATCAATATTTAATTTTTTAACACCATAATCTTGACCAATATTTACAACAGCACACACAAACATAATTACATGTAAACATCACATGAAGAGAAAAAAAAAGCAACACTCCCAAAAAAAGGGTTTAAAAATATTCCAGTCATGTTGAAAAAAGCATTAATATTATCTATTCTAACAAGGAATGCCCTATATTATCAGCATATTGATATTATTGGCCGATATCGGCATTAAAATGCAATATAAGAAAATATCTGCATGTTTTTTTTTTTTCCAAGTTATATTTTTACAACAATATCTTGCAAGATCTTGTTTCATTTCAAAATATCATGACTTGCTTTGAAGCTGCTTATAATATGTCTGGTTTTAAGATGTTGGTTGAGTTACCAAGTTGTCAGAAACGTTAGAATTAGCCACATGTTGGCTAATACCTGCTAGTATCTGATATCTGGCAGCCAGATGTCCAACATGAACTCCTCTGGCTGAGTTAAGACTATTTTGGGACCTTGGCTCTCACGGCAGAAAGTAGTTATATCTCTCAAAATATGAGAGATACAACCTCACAGTGGTCTGCATATATCGATATCGGTTAATATCAGACATTGGACAATATCAGATATCGGTAAAAAAAAAAAAAAAAAGAAGCAAATATCAAACATCCCTGATTCTAACATTTACAGTCTGATGTTCACCGAGAATATTTAAATGATTTATTTGAATAACAGGAAGCCCAGTTACAATCAGGTCAAGCTGAAACTATATCTTGGAGTGAAGTCAAGTCCTGATTTGTAAAACCTTAGAAAATGTATTTTCACATAATTATTCACCCGATCAGTCAAACCAACTGTAGCAGAGTTTATCAATTTACAGGCGAGTTACCAGAACGTCGCATGAAGCAGGAATCAGGAACTAATTCCTCACTCATCAGCCTGAGATTGAACTTTGGAAGGTTTGTACCTTGTATCAAATTCTTTTGTCCCCCCTCTAATATAATTTTTATTCCTCGTATATTAGATACTCGTCCAGAATGACTGCATCTTTGTGAGTTGAAGACCATGTTGCCAAAGGCAGACAAAGATCTGCTGTAAGGACTAAAATGCACCATATATTCAGCATTCATAAGTCAACTTATGATAATTTCTGGTTGAACAGACAACTGTTGGAAAACAATCCACAAGAAAATGGATCATTTTAAGAAAGCCGCACATTCCTCAGTGTTATCATCCAGACAAGGATGAAGTCTCATTTCCTGGCATCCACTGCCAACAACCTCCTTTTCTGCTGAAGTAGGAGATGTTTCCCAGGAGGTCACAACCTCTGGATGGGGGGAAAGCGACAACACCAGTTCAATGGGCCTGGCATCCGGGTAAAAGCTTCATAGGTGCACAACATGGCCTCACTACATGAATCACACAAACCCGCATAGTCACGCAGACTAAACTGGAATCAATTGAGTCATATCTGAGGCTACATCAGTAAATATTGCTTATTCCACAGCAAGTATGAAGAAATGTTCCCATCATAGACTGAAAATGAATTCTTTGTGGGAAAAAGAATTCACTCCATAGATGATTAATGATCAAATGAAAAGACATATTAAATATGACCTTCTGAAAGGCATTACACTGTAAAAAGAGTATCTGGGCTGTAGTTGATATAAAGGACTTATTTACATTGATCCAACTAAATTATTTTGGTTTGGTGATGAAATCTTATGTTTTTGTGTTGAATCAACTTAAAAATCATCCTCTTTAGTCTAAAGTAAGTTTTTACTCAAAGTAATTTTTTAAACGTTGTTTCAGCTTTAGAGTGCATGAACAACAAAGGGGGCGGGGCTATTTTCAAAACTCAACATATCCGGACCACAAAGGCTCATGGGAAATACAGATTCAGCAGGATTTTAACCTTTTATGATTATCCTATAAAACCTATCTTATAAATTTCAGTTATGCGCTTTACTGCCTTTATGTTCACATTCAGAGCAAGTTGTTTAAAAATTCTGTTCAGTTTGGATGTTAAAGCTTCACCATGAGTGTGAAGGAAAGTACAAGGAGATAAAGTTCTCAACTTCTACCAACCCAACTTTCATACACCTGAATTAAACGAATGACTTGTTAGCAAACTTGCAAAGAACTTGATGAAGTTCATTCATCGTCCGTCTGCTGCCTGCCCGCTTCCACCTAAATACTACACAATGTCCCTTTAATTTTAGTGAAGAATATTTGGTTTACCAAACTTTTTTTTTTTTTTTTTTTTACTTTTTATAAAAATCCAAGATTTACAGCATTGCACCCGCAACCTTAAATCTACTGTTTGTGCAACAGTGCTTGAGAGACGAGATGTGAACTGAGCAAAAACAATTAGAGGCCTTCAGTAACTTCAAAACTTCTTATTGAACACTTCTGATTAAAAAAAGAACAAATGGCAGAAGAAGATGAAGATCTTTAGGAAAAGGTACCAACTGTTTTGTTTCTTCACGTTTATGTGGTGAAATAAGCCAAAATCACTGCAGGTGTTGCAGTAAACAGGCAACGTGGCATGCTGCTCATGTACTCAGTAATCTGGACAATACAATAGGTTTTGTTGGTGTTTAATTCAGGAAATGAAAAATGGTCTGTCAGTTTAGGAATGTTTTGGTTGTAGAGCTCAGCTAAAGGAATCATCTTGACCTTGTAGGACTTCCTGGATGAATGAGCAGTGAATTCAAAAGGGTTTTCTTATTAAGTGATTCCTGGAAGAAAAACTTTTTTAACATCCCTTTTATTCAAATCGCCTAAACCATCTCCACTTCCTGAATCGTATTATTAGTTTTAGGCAACCTACAGTTGTTGTTGTGGTGGGAAAAGTGGAGCGGTGGCTCTTGGGTGTAAAAAAGAAAACAATGTAATAAAAGGGAATTTATTCTCTTGTGAATGAACGCACATCACAGTTTTGATTAAAAGTTTAGGAATTTAATCTAGTGTCTCATGTAGGGACGATTACCGGTAAAATGATTAACCATGATAAAAGTCCCAACGATTAGTAATACCGTTTCAAATTTTCAAATCGTTAAAACCGTGACTGATTACTGTGCTTTCAAAAACTCCGTGATGCTGCTGATTGGCTGGAAAAGCAGCAGCAGACCCAGTTTGCAACGTTTAATTTATGAAAACATGGCAGAAGGCAACGAAGGCACCCACTTGGACAGTTTTGGAGAATTTTCCCCCTTTTAAAAAAGAAAGTAGACTTCTAGACCCATTTTGGATGTTTTTAATGATAGTGGGGGGTGATTTCAATAATACCATGATAATAATGATAACCGTGATCTGAAATTTTCTTATCGTTACATCCCTATATTGCTCACAGTTGTGATTTAAGGTTTAGGTGGGCCGCAGAGATTTTTCACATTTGAAAGTGGGCCTTGGTTTTCTGAAGTTTGGGAATGGCTGGCTAAGATGATTATCATCCCTCTGCAGAGCAACCTCGTACCTCTGCAGAACATTTCAGCATCTATCATCTCACTGAATCAGCTCTCCCACAGCCAACGCTGTTTTGATTCACCCTCATTCCGTGAAAGAAAAAGCATCGGTAAACCGGCTGACACACCCTTTCTCCAAAAATGTGCTTCCTATCCTGGTCCAAAGCCAGCATTAGATTTAACAAGTTTCAACCAGCACAACAGCTCCCAGCCAGGAAAACCAGCTCTTTACTGGTCCATATGTCCCAGGGACCAGTGTACAGACACATCTTTGGTTTCAAAATTAGCCTTCGGTTCATCCAGGTTAATCTTTGCATCCTGAACTGAGCGAGTTAACAGCGAGACAACGCGGCAGCTTTGGAATAACAGGCTTGGTTTGGTAGTTCAGGAAAATCTAACAATCACAGCGTTCACATGCAGCCAATAACTCTTTCATTACCGGAATATTAGCAATAACCCGGTCGCGCACGGCCATGTAAACACCAGCAAAACCCCAAATATGCTCATTTTCGTGTTTTTAATAACCCAAATATCACCCTTTGGTTAATTTGAATTTTTTTATAACTCATTCGTTTAGATGTTATTTAATCCTGAAATTACACATAATTAAGGGCGTGTCCTTATGATTGACATGCGACCGGTGGCTCCTAGTTAGCTCCTTGTTAGCTTAGTAAGGTCTCAGTTTGTAGCAGAGTCGCACAACAGCGGTTTTTAGTCAGATAATAGCAAGTCTAAGCGTGTGTTACCTTTACCCCACCGCTTAGGGGGCTAATCTTTGTTAGCTCCTGTTAGTTTCGAGTTGGCTCGGTTAGCATTTAGCCCAGAGTACGTCAGCTGTCAATCATTTTCCCCGTGGCCGCGCTGTGCCCATTTTAGTATATTCCAGGAGTGACACAGATGACACAGCAAGATGGCGACGGTGGGAAATGCCCAACTGGCTTCATTTTTAGCTCTTCAGAAACCAACGGATGACATAGCGAATTTCCCTCAGGGGACAATAAAAGTAAGTTGAAGTTGAAGTTGATGCAACACACAGTATTTAAACAAGATTTCAGGACAATGTTTCAAGTTTTGTCAAAGTGATGTCCATCCAAATCTAAAAGGGGAACAATAACGGCTAATTTCCAGAACCATTCATTCTCGTGTGTAATGACAGTATTTCTGCTTTTACCAATAACAGAGAATGAAATTAGTTGTTATTAAGTGCAATGAGTCAGATTCCATTAAATCTGCTCTGCAGGTGTCCATCTCAGTTGACAAGTAAGCTTTTTAAATTTAAATAAATGACATCCTCCCTCTTCCTCCCCCATTTGACTGCAAATATGCAACAAGCATCTCGGCACTGCTGGAGTCAAAAGTATCTTTGTAGGAAGTTGGTTTTAATTTTCCTGCTGGATGGCAGAGAGATTGAAGTCAGGAGCTCTGGTGGAGGAAATGGACTGGAAACGGCGTCTGACGGGTCAAAGGTTACATCTCGTTTCACGGAGTCTGTCTGGAACTCAGCAGGGGTCTCCTCTCATCACTACACCACCGTTTGACATATCTGACATCAAGAATGTCTCTGCTGTGAAGGCTTCATCCTTTCCTTTATTCCCCTCTCCTCCGTCCATCAGTTCAAGGCGACCAACGACCGACTGATGAGTGCACGCGTGTGACCGAGCTCTACGGGGACTCGGGACGATCCTTTTGGAAAATTAGGACGGTAAAGTGACAGCTGGAGTTGACAAAGCTGCCAGCACACTCAAATGTACAGACAAAACACACGCACACCGATTCGGCTGCCATTTCTTATCACTGAAGTCTGACAGGCAGGGAGACAAAGACAGATGCAAAGAGAGATGGCGAGCAATAAATACTGCTGGAGGATGAGACCACGATGGTAAAAAAGCAAACTATCATGTGAAACAACAGCTATAAGAAGATTTAGATGCAAAAAGTGACCTCTTCAAAGCTTAGTTTGTCACAGTTATCTCGTCTACTTCAAGAGTAGAAATAAGAGATGAGAAACGAGTTAACCATCAGCTGATTAGTAGATAAGGTCAACAGGATAAACACAAAAAAATAAAGAAGACTTTTCCACAAAGAGAAGACTGAATATTTGTGGTTAATGTTACAAACATGGCAACCAATCTTGATACCCTCATTTACTCACCAGTCACTTTATCAGCTACAGTCGTCCTCAAAATTATTCATACCCTCCAAATAAAGAAGGAAAAAATGAACTGTCAGGAAAATGAATTGAAATTGACAAAAGTAATAATAAATAAAAATTTGTTGAAAATCATGACATTGATTTTGGATTGTGGTTCAACAGAAATATTAAAAACAAACATGCAAAAAATGAAACAAGTAAACAACCATGATGGGACTCCAAAACTAAAGTGGGGCAAGGTGCTCTAATGTGTCTGGGACAGTTTTGTTTTATTTTTTTTAATTGTTATTTTCAACCACAATTCAAAAATAATACTTTATTCAATTAAATCATAATTTAGTAAATTTTTATTTATTATTAGTTTCTTTAATTTATTGCTATTGGAATAACTATTGTTTGCACAATTGTTTGCTAGGTTGCTAGTTCAAGCCCCGCCTGGGGAGGGGGTTTGAACAATTCCAACCGTGGCCTTCCTGTGTGGAGTTTGCATGTTCTCCCCGTGTATGCGTGGGTTCTCTCCGGGTACTCCGGCTTCCTCCCACCATCCAAAAACATGCATGTTAGGTTAACTGATCACTCTAAATAGTCCTTAGGAGAGAATGTGAGCATGAATGGTTGTCTGTTTCTCTGCGTCGGCCCTGCGACGGACTGGCAACCTGTCCAGGGTGTACCCCACCTTTCGCCTGATAATAGCTGGGACAGGCTCCAGCAACCCCCGCGACCCTGAACTTGGCTAAGCGGCACGGAAAATGAATGAATGAATAACTATTGTCAATTTAGCCATTCCTTTAATTGGAGGATATGAATAATTTTGAGGACGACTGTGGTCCACCTGTTTATTAACTTGTTTACACAAATAGCTTCAGACAGTCGCATGGCAGCAACTCAACACGTCTCGTCATGTAGAGATGGTCAAGAAAACTTCTCAAGTTCAAATTGAGCATCAGAATGAGGAAGAAAAGGGATTTAAGTGACTTTAAACATGGCTTGGTAGAACACCACAATCGGGTGCCACTCCTGTCAGCTAAGAACAGGAAACTGAGGCTACAATTCACACAGACTCACTAAAACTGGACAATAAGATGGAGAAATGTTGCTGGTCTGATGAGTCTCCATTTCAGCTCCACATTTAGATGCTAGGCTCAGAATCTGCTGGAAACATCATGAAAGCATGGATCCATCCTGCTTTGGATCAAGGCTTCAGGCTGCTGCTGGTGTAATGGTGTGGGGGAGGTTTTCTTAGGACCAACGTGGCGGTTTAACCACCACAGCCTGCGTGAGTATTGTTGCTGACCATGTCCATCTCTTTATGACCACAGTGGAGCATCTTCTGATGCTGCTTCCAGCAGGATAATGCACCATGTCACAAAGCTCACATCATCTCCAACTGCTTCCTGGAACATGAGTTCACTGGACTCCAACGTTCTCCACAGTCACCAGATCTCAGTCCAGCAGAGCAGCTTTGGGATGAGGTGGAACGGGAGATTCTCATCATGGATGCAGCAAATCACGTCAATATGGAGCAAAATCTCTGGAAAATGTTCCCAACATCTCATTAAATCTTTCGTCATCAAGAACAAAGACAGTTCTGGAGGGAAAAGGGGTCCAACCTGGTCCTAGAAGATGTAACTAATAAAGTGGAGGATGATGAGACAAGTCCAAGTCACAACTCAATGAAATGGAAAGATTTAGTTTTAAAATTACATCAATTTATTTGAATGTCACTTCATAAACACTTTCTCTCCCATAGAGACATAAATCCACCCAGATGGATTCAGCTGTATATGTACAACAGCTTTGAAATCATACTGGTGAGGTGACTGTAGACGTGGCGGGGGGGGGGGGGGGGGGGGGGGGGGGGGGGGGGGGGGTCCTGCACTCATCACTGACAGATTCATTCATCAAGACAGAGTTTCAGCTCTGGACTCAGCAGGGGGCTAATTACTCCCCAATGCCTCCTCATTGAACTAATGTGTCCTGAAAAAAAAAAAAAAAAAACCTGAGGGAGCTTTTCTTTAACTCCAGCTCCTCTTCAGACACAATCGAGGCCGTTCTGCTGCTGACACAAACTCGACGGGAGGTTTTTAGATCAGGATGATCGTGTTTTTGCAACTTCTTAAATCACAGCACCACAGAAAGTTAGACATTCTTTAACTACACTCCATGCATTCTTTCTAGCCACTTTGCCAGTTTTTAGTGGTTAATTTTGTCTCCCCAGTGGTTGTTTTGTGTCCCTTTTTTCATTTTTACACCCAAAGTCATGAACAAAACAAAGGGAAATATTCTTCTTATATAACCAGTGGCAGTGTGATCACCGTCAGCACTCTGAGGGCTACCATAAACTTAACACTGGTTCGGTAACTACCGCTACCTCTCGGGGGACAAGCCTGTAATTACACTGCATCCTGCAGGCTGTTAGCCCTCACTTTCTGATAATCACAACTTTTTGAGATAATTATGTGAGGTCACAACGACAGATGTCAGTCAACGCGCCTGGACTGAGAGTAAACGTCCAGCTGTGCTGCAGACCTGGAAAGACCTGGTCTCTCTGTGACCTCTGCTCGTCAGTTTCAGAGCCTCTATTGCCTCGTTTCCACTGAGCGGTGTGGTTCAGGTCGGCTCTGTGCGGTATCGTATGTGTTTCCGTTATAAAAAGGGGCCCATACAACCAAGCTGAGCCACTTTATCAGCATAGCTATGCTGTTTGATAGGTAGGATACACAGATAAAATGCAGTTTAGAAGAGGTATAGATGGTTATGTTGATATCTAATATTTCATTCTGTAATAATAAAAAAAAAAACCAAAGTTTAATATTTCATGTTCAGTCTAATTCTGTTTGGGAGAAGGTCCTGGATGCTAATAAAATTATGCTAAAATATGTGCTTAAATTGAGATGTCTGATATTATTGGCCTAGTGATATTATCAGCCAATATCGGCATTAAAATGTGATACTGGAAAGTATCAGTAACGTTTTTCTGAGCTGATATTTTTACTAACGAAATCTTGTGAGATCTTATTGTTCCTTTACAAATATTGGGAGATGTTGTTCCATTAGCAGCGGTCCAGCATGTAGAAAAGTCCCTGTTATCTTGGAAGAACTTCATTTCCCAGCATTCCTTTCAGAGTCATGTGACTACAGTGCAGCTGCTGCTGCTACAGACTGACCTGCTTTGAAGCTGCTGATAATATGTCTGGTTTTAAGTTGTTGGTTCAGTTACCAAGTTGTCAGAAACATTAGAATTAGCCACATGTTGGCTAATAGCTGCTAGTTTCTGATATCTGGCAGCCAGATGTCCAAAATGAACTCCTCTGGCTGAAGTAAGGCTACTTTGGGACCTTTGCTCTAGGAGCAGAATATAATTGTATCTCTCAAAATATGAGATACACAACCTGAGTTGTCTGCATAGATAGATATTGATTGATATCAGGAAATTAAGAGTTGGATAATATTGGTTTGTTGGATATCGGTAAAAAAGACACGACTGAACATCACTAGTTTAAATTACCATAAAACACAATTTGCAAAAACATATAATATAGTGCACAAAAACTAACAGCCAACTCATATTCGGGTGCATGAAAAACCAATTTCTGAGAAGTTGGGGGTTCTGCTGAATTTATGAGTCATTTCTCTTTTTTTTTTCTTTTGTGCCATTCAGATGGGTATTACAAACAGTTAATTATAAGAGGATGGTGCGGCACAGTCAGGGTGAACTCCAGGAATCACACAATACAGGCTTTTGACTGTGGGCACAGTAAAACATCCCTTGAAAAAATAAAAATAAGAAACACAAAAGCATAAAGGCAAGAAGTAAAAACATCCCACAGGCCTCCAGTTGTCTCAGTCAATGTTGAAGTTTAGAAAATGATAAACATCCTTCATTGTTGTTGGTAGTAGTTGCTTTGAATGTTTTCTGTAAATCAGTAGGTTGTCTCGTTCATGAAATATGCACTTCTAAAAAATCTGCTTCACTTTCTAACTCTGACAAGTTTGCATCCTTCTTTCAGACACCGATCCCGTTTACATGAGTTTTAATTCCTCTTTAATTCTGGATAAAAGTTAATTCCGCTTTAAGACGACCATGTAAACCCTGGTCCCTACCTTTTAATTCCCCTCACATATAACTGTTGAATCCTCTTTAACTTAATTCCTGTCGTTCTGAGCATGCTCCTTCCCTTGTCTTGTTATAATGGCGCTTGACGAAGTGTACGAGAAACAAGCGCTGGACTTGCACCAGCCCGCGGAAATGAAGATGTGAGCGTAAAGCTGCTGCTACAAAACTACAATCAAAATACAGTGAAAATCTGTGTTATGTGGTTTTTATGTCGTAGCAGAAATGAAAATGAGCAGGAACCGGCTTCTGTTCACTTCCACGTAGGCTTAAATACGTCACGTCCACCTCCTGTCCAATCAGAACTCTTTCTAACCCCCAGATCTAAAGCAGAATTAGATAAAGATGCAAAGCTTAATTCGGAATTATTTCCATGTAAACACGAATGAGAATAATTTAATTCCGAATTAAAAAACCATCATGTAACTGGGACCATTTTGGTGTCACAGACCAGGAGGTAACTCGTCTCTGGGGCTTCAGTAACCCAGTTTATATTGATGAAATGTTTAAAAACCTTTTGATTCAAAATTAATTTAACAGTTCAATCACCTTCTATAAAATTTTATCCGTTAGTAAATAACTAACTAGGTGAAAGCAAAAGTCAAAAAGTAACTTTTTCCTCAAAAAACACAGACAAAATGAAATCAGACACTTTGAGATGCTTTTGTTGAAACTATGCCAGGTTTCTAAAAGTGTGATCTTTATAAACAATATGAAGCATCATCTTGGCAGACTGTGTTGTTTTCTCCAAGTACGGAGAAAACTGATTTATTTTTGGCACCGTGTGCCGTGACTATGCTCCATATTTCATCAAACAATATGAAGAAAATGTCACCATCAAGTCCTCCGCCCCAAACCCACTTTTTTGCACCAAAATGTTTCTTTTTTTTTTTTCTTTTTTAAAAAATAAAATCATTTTGAAAGTGATTCAAATGATCTGGCAGCACATGGAAACCTTTGTCATTTCATTTGCCAAATTTCAGGCTACAGGGGAAACTTCCACTCCGCCACATTTCTGATAACTTCTTTGCTCAAAGGTCTGAGACCTTTCCTTTTTCCACTGCCCTCATTTTCCACCAGTTTCCCCACTTAACATGTGCAGCCAGTTCCACGTGTGTGTGTCTGTGTTTGGGCAGTTTCATCTGGGCCCCCATAAGGGTTCCTAATGACCAATTTACATAATTAACACGCTGAGGCATGGCAGGCTGCCCCGGCCTCCCCTGCGCGCACACTCTGCTTCAGAGCTGGAAACCAAAGACAAAAACTTTCCTCTTTTGTTGGCTTTTTGTTTCTTTACTTTAAAAAAAAATTCTACTTGTGCTCCTCAGCAACATCTGTCATTTATATTTGTTTATTGTTCTGGCCGTGCTCCATAAAATCTATTAATAAGACGAGGGGGATTCAGCATCTGGGTGGCTCACATTTTCCTTGGGGAAATCTGAGCGTTCCCAGTGGAGGAACGGACATAAATATGCATTAAGAATTCAAAGCAGCTTCTGTTTAAGTGCAGTTTAAGTGGATTATTTTTGGTTATTACATAAGCAGCAGGCTTCAATTAAAGGGTTAGTTTGGTTTCTTTGAAGTGGAGTTGTATGAGGTACATGTGCAGTTACTGCTGCTGCCTTTAAGGGATGGTTTGTGATATTGTGATAGTTTTTTTTTTCTTTTCTTTTTTAATTTTTTTAGATAAATACAATTCAACCTGTAAGAGACAAAAAAAAAAGCAAATTTATTTCTTTTAATTCTATTTGCACAGGACTACAGGTATGAACTTTGTGATTTAAAAATTAAAAACATGTTTTTTTCTTAAAGATTAGCAAAATCCAAATTTTTCTTCCCTGAATAGCTGTTGAGGTTTCTCACAAGAGCAAAATGCTGCTTTTTTTGGACCGAGAAGCAGAACTGCACCAAAGCTAGCTTGAGCTAGCATTCATTTCTTTAAAAAATAGGCCAAAAATATAAAGAAAGTATTTTTCCCCCTCAAATAAACCCCACAAATTAATATTTCACAACTAATACACACTCAAAAATAGAGGTACCAATTTGTACTTAAAAGGGTCCAAAGCTTGTCGCTGGGGGGTTCCTTTTAAAAGACATTTCTGTACCTTCGGTCCTGGTCCATTTTTGTACCTTATCAAGCTGTACGAGTTAATAAAGTAACAATTAAACCAATTAAAAATGATGAATAAAAGTCAATTAAATAGAGATTATGACAACAATCAAAGATGCTAATAAATTAATATTAATTATATAAATTTTAGCCCAAACACATATATAATTATTCATATATTATTATGATTACTATGATTATTATGAAAATCAAAATATAATAACTATAATTATACTACTGTTTAGAAGTACTGCTATTTATACTTATTGTACAAGCTACACACATTTTTCAATGCTGCAGGTACCCTTAGGGTTGAAATGGTACAAATTTGTACTTTATTTTACTTTGGACCCTTTTTCATAGTATATAGGTACACTGATAAAAGTGAATCATTCGTGTCATTAAGTCAAATTGAAATTTTACCCTGGTATTATAGAAACTCAGAATTTGTGCTTTGAAACTGTTTATTTTACTTTGCCCAAGATTAAAAATCACTTCCCATGGAAAAAATTAATAGAAACGCTTGATCCCGAAGTAAAAATTTACTTTAGAGCGATGGTTTCATATCACGTGACCATGTGACGTCACCCATTTCTCAGTGCTGTTAAGTTTCGATTCAGCCGCCATTACGTCGCATCGCCGCGGTTCTCATCAGCGACGTTCCCTGAAGTTGGCTGAAACACGATTTTTCTTAAGGAAAGGATGACCTACATTATCATTTCTTGAAACGGTAAGTAATATACTTGCATTTGTGGATGTTAATGGGACAAAAAAGCTATTTTACAGACTTACGTCTATTTTGCAAGGATGTGTCTCTGGCTAGCTTAAACAGCGTTAGCTTTGAAAATGGCAGATTTGTAAGGTATCAAACAAACCCGTATCAAAATGCCATTTGATAATACTTATAGTTGAATTGGCTTTGGCGTGTTATAACACAAATATTTGAACTGGTGCCCCAAGCCGTCAGCTTAAGGCTTACTTTCCTTCGATAGCGCTTCCGTTACCGCCGCCATTACAAGTGCAAAGTTAAGTTCATTTAGTTGTCGGGGAAAAACGATTATTTTCGTTTTTGAACAAAGTCGTTAAATACATAAGTATTTTCTGACATGCATATGAATGTGTTGTTTGACGGGGACGAAGTTGTACAGATGCAGGCAGATAGCAGATCTCAAAGCTGAACGAGGCACAGAAACTGAATTTCTTTTTTTCTGTTTTGCAATTGAAAATTGCTGTTTTAGTTATTTGCATTACTGCAAAAGACATGAAGCCTTTGGAGTAGAAAGAAAAGTACAGTATATTGATATCAGAAACCATATTTCCAGTACTGTGAAATAAGCACTGCTGTATCTCACTTGACACGTTATGAACGGGCACAAACATGCTCCACAGCCTGGATGTGAGCATTTACACCCTGCAGTTCCTGTCTGTGTTGAGTATGAACCTCTGTCAACTTGTTTTGGTAGTTTTAAGTATACACCGTTTCTCTGACAGTAATATTCAGAGTTTCTGATATCTGACAGACATATGAGATTAAATATATGGTTCCAATGCCAAAAAAATAAAGGTCTTGTTGTTTGTCATCAGGTTTCCTGTGTCTCTGAAAAGGCCACAAGTTTAGCCATATTGATGAAGTCACTGGGTAAGTCAGATAATGAAGTTGTGAATTAAAGTTTTAATAGGATTTATAAACCCCAAATAGAAATGCATGTTAAATAACTACTTTATTGTTTTAAGTAATATGCATACTTGTGACATACATTACTGTATAGATGGCAAAGCATTTCATTAAACTAAACTCGTCCTCTCTCTTTATCCATCTATATAGATAGTCCATATATAGAGATATATACACACACACATTGTGTGTGTGTATATATACAGTCATCCTCAAAATTATTCATACTCTACAATTAAAGAAAAATCTAGATTCACAATAGTAATTAAAATAAGAAATTAAAGAAACTAATGATAAATAAAACATTTTCAGAATTATTCAGTGAAATAAAATATTGCTTTTGAATTGTGGTGGGAAATGATCATTTAAAAAAAACCAAAAAAAACCCCCAACAACTAATAAACAAAACTGTTCCAGACACATTAGAGCACCTTTCCCACAAACAGTGGACTAAAATATCTGTCAACAGGTGTAGGAAGCATTTTTGAACATTAGAGAAAACACCCGATGCAGTGATTGCCTCAAAATGTTGCCCACCAAAATGTTTGCTTTGGAGCCCCATCCTGCTTGTTTACTTGTTTTTTGTGCATTTGTAATATTCCTTTTGAACCACAATTCAAAATCAATGTCATCTTCATAGAATTTTATCAATATTTTTGTCAATTTCAACTTATTTCACTGACGGCTGTTTTTCTCCCTTCTTCAATTGGAGGTTATGAATAATTTTGAGGATTACTGATTTTTTTCATTTTGTTTTGACTTTTTTTTTTTTTTTTAAGAGCTGTCAAAAAGATTAATCGTGATTGATCACATTACTTTTATCACTTCTAGAACATAATTAAAATGAAAGGTGTCTCACCAGGAATATGCTTTATGCACAACTCCACTACTTCCTGAATTTAAGCCAGCTCCTTTCCCTCCTGTCTTTCATTACTGGACAAACTGATTAATCCAGTTGTAGCTTACTGAGGTCAGGCACACCTAGATCAATCAAATCATGCAATAATGAAAGACAGGAGACAAAGGAGCTGGCTTAAGTACAGGAAGTAGTGGAGTTGTGCATAAAGCCCGTTCTGCATTTATCTTCAGAACACTAGACTAGACTACTGAAACCCCGTCCTTACATGTCTCCTTAAAGTCCTTCAGACGGCGTCAGTTTAGTCCAGAATGTTGCTGATACAGTCCTCACAGGCTGACTTCACAACTGTGTGAAGCTGAAATTCAGGTTTGAGTCCGGGAGAACTCGCAGATTTCTGGCTTGATTTTAGCCTTTAAGTTGTGTAAAAAAAAAAAAAACAAAAAAACAAGTTAATGTAATTTCTGCATATAGCAGTACTAAAGAATAAATTAATCTCTTGTTTTGACAATGTGATTAATCACAATGAATTGTTTTGTCAGCCTTTGTTTAAGACGCCAAAATAAAAAGGGTCTTAAAAGGAACATTTATCTTTGTTTATACCAAAGCATTGATTGTGACCAGTTTTTAGTTATATCTTTTAGAAATTCTTTTATACATACTGAAGGCCATTACGTGCAGAAAGTGAAGTTCACGTTAATAGTTTCTATGAAGTGGTTACATTTTTGTGAAGTATTGGTAGAAAAACAAGGATAATGTGTTTCATGTTACATTTGAATGTGTTATCTACCGAGGGCGAGATTCTACTGGTGCTTGGTGCCGATGCCGCAGACGGAGCAACCCACCTGCACAAGGACCGGGAGCTGAACACGTCAGGTACATTTATTTAATTGGCGAATGAAAATTAAGGCTAAAAGTTGTACTTCCATGGTGATGTCATTAATATTTCTGTGTTCTCCATTATTATTGAATGCATTCTGCATCGTTTCTGTTTAAAAAAAACCTTCTGGTATCTTTGTATCCAGCTGTATTTGTATACTAGAAGAGAGGCTTGTGGTCCAACGGCAGCTTTTCCGGGTCCTTCTCATGAATTTCCGTCTGATTGGCTGCCTCCCATCAGTGTATGAAGGAAGCTCCGCCCTCCGCTCTTATTTTGTTACAGACAGGAAATAGAGCCGACAAACAAGTTTGTTCCGCCATGCTAACAAACAGTTAGCTAATTAGCTTCTCAACTCCGAAGCTACAGTCGTGCTCTCGTCTTTACTTCTAGTGTGTAGTGGAGGGTTACCTGCCTTCCAGTGGACAGATAGAAACCCCACGTGGGATACGCTATTTGCAATGTGATGTAGAAGTGCGAGGCTGTTCCAGATTCGCTCTTTTCTTCGTATTGTTTCTCTGATGAGAAAGCACAGCCGACTGGGGGGAACGCAACGCTAGCAAGTCAGCATGTCTAAGTAAACAAGGGGAAAACCTCCGTATTTCAGAAGGAGCAAGTTAAACGGGTTTTCGGTGGAAGGAGGCCTTTAAATACACCTGTTAATACAAGAAGTATGACACTCTCGGACAGTGGTTCTCAACCTTCATGAGGTTCATGATCAAGTAGCCTAATGTTTAAAGGGGGAATTCTTTTTTTTTTTTTTTTTTTCAATCTGGACCTATTTTCTAGCATGAAATATGTTCATTTACTCACCCAGACATTTTTGGTGCAACTTGAATTCCTTCGGGAGATATTTAGATCCACTCCAGATCAGCGTATGTCTGATAATGGCAGTGATGGGGCAAACGCGTCCAGCCTCTAATTAAGACATTATTTGCCACAAACTCCTTCATTTCACCAATGTTTTGTTATGAAACTTTAGTCGGACCCCTGTGAGCTCGAAGAAGCTTTTTCATGGTGATTTGTCCTTTATTTACAAACTTTTTACAGCGCCGGCTTTGAAAACGTCATCATTATGCGACACCATAACAAGTAAACGTCTGTAAATAAGGACAAATCCCCATGAAAAAAGCCACTTCGAGCTCACAGGGGTCCGACTAATGTTTGGTAACAAAACATTGGTGAAATGAAGGAGTTTGTGGCGGATAATGATTATTTAGAGACTGCACGCGTTTGCCCCATCACTGCCATTATATTGGACATACGCTGATCTGGAGTGGATCTAAATATCTCCCGAAGGAATTCAAGTTGCACCAAAACTGTCTGGGTGAGTAAATGAACGCATTTATGCTAGAAAATAGGTCTAGATAAAATAAAAACGAAGTTCCCCTTTTAAGGTAAAGTTCTGCGATTTCAGACTGTCCATGAACGCTTCCTGCAGCTGCCGCTCATGCTGACAGCTGACCAGGAAGAATAAAAAGGTTCTTTGCTCTGATGGTGTATAAATGACAAGGGCAGTCATGAGACTAGTGGACAGGTTCGTTGTTGTTTTGGTGTAGCCTACTTACAGCCAACAGTAACTGGTTTTGAGTAATAGAATGGTTGTTTGAGACCAACCACTCGTCGTCCTTCTAATGTCCGCTCATAAAGCTACATTAATTTTACGCATTTATATTTATCCAAAATGAAGATGGAGGTCTAGAAACTGATCGTCATGGTTGTCGTGGTTTCTGGAGGACTTTAATTCAGCAGCAGCTGATACTCATGCGCTCCTGCTGCTGACAACCAAGAGAAAAAGGTGTAGAGACAGCGTTTGAGTAAAAAAAATATCTGTTGCTGTCCAGGGAATTCTGTTGTTCACAGCCATCTGTCAAAGTAAAGAAACGTCACTCGTTGCATGTTTACTTCTCGTCGAAGAATGCGCTGTAAGAGTGCAATCTCACAACGTTTCGATTCAACGTTTACATGATACCTTATTCGATTTGGGGAAATGAATAGTCTAGCCCCGTGAAACCGAATGAAAATTTTATTCAGTTCAGCACTTTTCATTTGGAAAGAGGTGTTTTACATGGATTGTTTTCATTCCGAAAGAGCTTTTAAATCAAAAGCAATCGGTATATTTGGGTCAGTAGCTGGGTTTTCATGGACCCAAATATACCGATCGCTTTCGGTTTAAAAGCTCTTTCGGAATGAAAATGATCCATGTAAAAGCCTCTTTCCGAATGAGAAATGCCGAACCGAATGAATTTTCATTTGGTTTCACAGGGGTAGACTATTCCTTTCCCCAAACCGAACGGGGTATCATGTAAACGCTGAATTGGAAAGTTGTGAGGTTGCGCTCTTACTGCGCATGCTTCAAGACGTCAACGTGCTACAAGTGACATTTTCTCACTTTGACAGATGGCTGTGAACAACGTAATTCCCTGGACAGCAACAGAGTTTGTTTTTTACTCAAATTCTGTCTCTACGCCGTTTTCTCTTGGTTGTTTCCAGTAGGAGCGCCTGAGTATCAGCTGCTGCTTGATTAAAGTCCTGCAGAAGCCACGACTGTGACGATTAGCTGTTTGTAAACCTCTGTCTTAATAAATAACAAGATGTAACATCATTCTGCGCATGTCGGACAGGATTATTCTGAACAAATATTGGCGCATGTACACGCCAGATCAGAATGTATTAGTTCCCATGTAAACAGCTGCCGTGAAATCATCGATCAGAATAATTTCATTCCGAAAGGGAAAAAAAAGTCTCCATGTAAAACGCAGCCACTGCTGCACTTTGTTATTGTGTTTCGGTCATTTAATGGTTAAGAATAGTAATCAACACTTTGGATTTATGAATGAACGATAGGGGTTGAACGCGTGTCGCATCATGATGCATCTTTTATTTTTATTAGTGAATCAGCCCACACCTAGTCATCACATCTTCTATCACCAGGAACTAAAGTTTTCAGATTTGAGTGATGTGGATTCAGTTTTGAACCATAAACTGCTGTTAGTAGAGCGACTTTGTAATTAATTTCTTTTAACAGGTTGGTCAGAAGATGATGGTGAAACGGAGATTCAGCAATGGACATTGGCAGTGTCTGACATCAGAAGAGAAGAGGACTCTGCAGCCTCCAAGACATCAAGATCATTTTTGAAGGTGTGGAAGTTCTTCATGAATCACTCTCACAAGCATGGTGTTTTGTGTAGATTTTGGATTTAAGAAAAACATTATTCTGAGAGTTTAATTCCCACTCTCGGTTTTGTCTTTGTTCACAAGGTTTTTTTCTTTAATGGAAACATCTTTGTGAGAACAGAAACTTTGAAAATGGACTTGACAGTGATAAATTCCAGCAGTTAATGGCTAGTGATGATGTAGAACCAACTTTCTGAATTTTATTGGACTCAGAACTCAGTAACTTTTTCACCTCAAATAATGCCTTTTAAGAATCTCTGTGGGGCTAAACAAAGTGTTTATGGAATAATTCATGATATAACCCCCCCCCGTATCCTGTATCTCTGGCTTGTAAGCGGCACTTGCAACTCTCTCCTTGATAGACCTGAAACAAATCCCCAAACTGAAGTTACTGAGTTCTGCTTTAACTTTTTAGAAACTTAAAGGAATAGTACAGCCATAGAATGATGTGCATTCATCTTCTACTCACCCCCATGGTGAGCAAGACTCTGGAGCACTTTTTATTATCTCAAATGTTGCCGGAGATCGGACAGGTTTTCGTTTTCCCCCAACTTTTGTATAATGGAGTTAAACAGCAACTGAACCAAAAAGTCCACAAAAACTTGTCAATATTCCTCCATACTGCTCGTCCAATGTAATCCACGTGTCCTGAGTGGGTAGCATCCAGAATTTACTGGAAACAACATCATTTAGTATGTTTTTTAAAGCTTACACAGCAGAACATCTAGCTGCTGCGAAGTGCGCCCTTGCGAGTTCACGACACTATGGAAGCCGTGGCAGACAAGATTACGCGTTCTTTTTTTCTTTTTCTTTTTTTCTTTCTTTCTTTGATTTATATCA